>JASDQU010011107.1:93829-108469 GCA_032191745.1 Picea mariana | reverse complement strand
AGCGTTGACAAATCATAGTTAAACAACCGATGGCACCAATATTATAAAGATAACACGCGGAAGAAGACGAAAAGCCTTTCATTAAATATCACATTATTTACCAATTGCGAAGCGAATAGGTATGGCATGACGAGGGAACCTTCATAAACTATTCCACTGCATCATCAATGGCATCACCAAACCCTACTTTTAACCTAATAAAGTCGAATTATTGAACTGGTTAGGTGCATGAAAATTGGAGCTTTCGTCTCCGGTGATCGACCAACACGGGGCGTCCTGGCCCACCGGTACGATATGTTTCATTATTAAAAAGCCGAGCTTCGACAATAGACATGGATAGGGCGTTGAAGATTTCCAGGCCAAACTTTGAGAATAGCCGGGCTGGGAAGATTTCCAAGTCGGCTACCAACCGCGTCTGGAGTCCTATATATGCAGTCTGTCTGTTCAATATGTTCAAGCTCGAATATCTCATTCATTTGATCTAGAGGGCTATCTGGGGATCTGAAGCAAATACACCGTCAAAACTGCTTCGACAATTCTCAGGACTATATTGTAATGCTTTTTTCCTTCTTTTATGAGATTGTCATGGATTGTGATCTTTCTGCAATGTTTCAATATGCTCAATATAACTTCTGCTAATTTTTCTGCTGTTAATGTGTGTATTGATTATTTTTTATGTTAGTGTTGTATCTTCTGTTAATTTGTTTGATTTCATGGCGAAATGGCAGTGATTTTGTACTCTCTTGATCTTGCAGTCGATTGCTGTTTAATTATGCACGTGTATATTGATGTTATATCTGTTAATTTTTTTGTTTGCATCGCAGATATTGGCAGTGATTTTAGCGAAAGATATGGAGCAGCAGAAACTGTGGATTGCAGTTGCAGTGGCAATGACGATGATGGTTTTGCCATTTAATTGTTTGGCCACTTACTACACCGTCGGTGGCAGCCAAGAGTGGACTCTGGGCGTCAACTATTCTACCTGGGCTTCTGGCAAAACATTTGCTGTGGGGGACAAACTAGGTAAAACGCAAATTCTAGCAAGATCTAATATAAGTATTTGATGATGCAATTGCAATTAAAGATATTGATAAGAGTGATGAATGAATATAATGCAGTGTTCAAATACACGCCGGGCGCGCACAGTACGCTGGTGGTGAACAAGGCGGCGTACGATTCGTGCCTCCTTACTAATGCGTTGGCAACACACACCACTGGAAACGACACCATTACGTTGAACAGCACGAGCGCCACGTATTACATCTGCGGAATCCCAGGTCACTGCTCAGGCGGCATGAAGCTCGCAATCACCGTCGGCGCCGCCTCCCCTCAGTCCCCTCCCACGATCGGTTCTCCAGTTTCCAGCCCACCTACTAACACTACCAGCTCTCCCCCAAAGAAATCCGCAGCTGCCGCTTCATACCGCATGGATGGTGTCGTCCTCGGAGCATCTCTTCTGTTCGCCATGGTCTTGCTATAAGCCCACAGAGATAATCGTTGCGTTAATTTCAGTGATTGCAGGCTTGCCTCATGCTTTCGTGGCTGCGTATAGATTATTAGTATCTTTCTCATTCTTGATTACTGCTGCGACGATGCATCCAGAAGTTTAGTTTTTTAGAAAAACGACATTATTTTTATTTTTATGCAAAATAAAACGTATGTTTTTGTGTTTCTGTAGTACTTTGGAATATAAATTATGTATATCTCAATAGAATCCTGGTTATATGTACAAGACATTCAATGAGTGAAAGCGAATTGTTCATGTCTCACCAACCATTCTTCTCTTTCGGTTTTGGGTTTTGTATTACATTTAATTACATATATAATTGAGACATTGAATTTATACATGTGGAAAGTCTTACGAAAATATTTCTTTTATTTAAATATATTGTTAAATTAAAATATAAAATATTAACCTCAATTTCAAAATTATAATTTCATTAAAAATTTGAAGCATTTACATTAAATAATATTTATATTTTTCATATCAACAAATTTGTACATGAAAGGTTTACATTTATTGATAATGGGCACAATTAATTAAGCTGGAAAGAGTACAACTATTAACAATGGGCACAATTAATTACCTTTGAATCTAAAATTTTAATATGATGGCTAACAATTAAAGATGCTGGTAGCACTATATGATTGCCAAGTTTAAATGATTAACCTTTGGAATTACCACTTTTTTATTTGCTCATGGAAGTTTCATTTTTTGGCTATCCGCATGTTTTCTTTTATGGCTGTCTGTGCGTTTAGGGTGGAAGACTATAACAACATGGTGGGGAAGGCCATTGCTGCCGGATAGGGGCAGATCATCAAGGACTTATTATAACCTATAGAAGGCGTTTAGGGTTTCGATCATTAATCTGCGGGAAGAAGTTTTGGCATCGCCTCTCAACGTTCATCAGCCACGGTTTTGATCGACGTTCATCAACCACATTTTTGAGTGGCTATGCTAGTATTAATAAAATATCAAAATGTCTGTCAGATAGACGAAAATAAAACTATAGAATAGACAAAATTTGCACATATTTTATTAATAAAATATCAAAATGTCTGTCAGATAGAAGAAAATAAAACTATAGAATAGCTGTTTTTGGTTCTATGAACTTGTCAAGAAAAATATAGACAAAATTTGCACATATTTTATTAATAAAATATCAAAATGTCTGTTAGATAGACGAAAATAAAACTATAAAATATACAAAATTTGCACATATTTTATTAATGAAATATCAAAATGTCTGTGAGATAGACGAAAATAAAACTATAGAATAGCTGTTTTTGGTTCTATGAACTTGTCAAGTCAACTAGACGCGAGTTTTTAAGCTTTGCATTTAGTTACACCATTTTCTCGTATAATAAAATTAATCTTGAAGCGATGATACGAAATGAAGCATATTATTGTCGAACCGATCTGTATTAAAATATTAATAGACGTTTATAATTGAACTGAATAATACAATAAAATATGGCGTATTGTAAAGGGCCAAAACCGGTAGTACCTTTGCGCTAACTATCTGCATGCCAAGTAATTGTAGCTCCATTGTGGAATACTCCAGATAAAAAGCTCTATTATAGTAATTCGTTGTTGATTCTGAGTAGTTGTGATTCGTTGTTTATAGAAAGTGTTTTTGTATTATCTAGAGAGGGTACTTTCTATTATTAATGTTTATAAATATCAATCGATGGGTACTTTATTATATTATGCAAAGTGTTTTGTATTATCTAGGGAGGGTACTCTCTATTATTAATATTTATAAATATCCATAGATGGGTACTTTATTATATTATATAAAGTGTTTTTAATTATTAGAGCGCGCTTGCTTAACCATATGTTATATATAGATATCAACTTACAAAATGCAAGTGTAAGTTTTTGCATTTGAACTCAAAACAATTAAGCAAATCATTCTTCATCCAGTTAAAAACAATGTGAGTGATATCAATAATAATAATCTCATGGAAAAGATGTTGGAAAGAGGTAGTGTTGAACAACATGTTTTGTAGTGAAGATTTAGAAAGAGGTAGAGGTAGAAAATGGATACACAAATCAAGAATATAGTGTTTCTATTGCAAAAAGTATGGTCACTATGAGAGTGAATGCAGAAAGAAGCACTCATATCAAAGCAAAGGCAGAGAAAATGTCTCCAACAATGAAGGAGAATTTTTTGAAGAAATGTTCATTTCCTACCATACCTTTAAAGAAGGTCACTCCAATGGAATTTGGTTGTTGAACAGTGGCTGCAACAATCATATGACATGTAAGAGTGAAATTATTTCTAGCATTAATACTTCTATCAAACTTGAAATTACTCTAGGTGGTGATTCTCAAGTCAAATCTCTAGAAAAAGGTATTGTGTATGTTCTAAATGTTCTAACCAAACAATATCAGAAGAAAGACATACATGATGTCTATTATGTTCCAAACCTTAAAAAAAATCTGATAAGTGTAGGATAATTGATGGAGCATCGGTATGATTCCTTATTCAAATGCTAAACATGCTTAATTCTAGATAAATCACCCAGTAGAGAACTCGTTGCTAAAATACAAATGACAAAGAATATGATGTTTCCATTAAATTGAAGGAGTGTCAATTTGTCTCAATTATATGCACACAATATCTCAAACATAGATGAGACTCTATTACGACATGCTAGGTTTGGTCATATTTCTTTTAGGAGTCTTAGTGTTCTCCAAAAACACTCAATGGTCAAAGGACTTCCTGTTTTGAATGAACAAGACAGTCCTTGTGAAAGTTGTATAATTGGAAAGCATAAGAGAGACAACTTTCCAACATCCTCCCATAGAGAAAAATAACATTTAAAATTCATTCACACAAATCTTTGTGGACTAATGAAAACCCAATCCATTGGTGGAAGTTTGTGAAAGTGCTCAGGTCTCATGGACGAGGAGAATATAACTCAAAGTATTTTGCAAATTTTTGTAGATAATAGGGTAGTATAATGCAAACTACAACCATATATACTCCACAACAAAATGGAGTGGTTGAAAGGAAAAATCATACCATTATAAACATGGCCAGAAGTATGCTCAAAACAAAGAATTTGTACAATGATTGTTGGGTTGAAGCTATTTCCTATTCAGTTTACATACTTAACATATCTCCAACAACAAGTGTAAAATATAAAGTACCTCAAGAGGCATGGAGTGACACAAATTGAATTTCTCTCACTTGAAAATTTTTGGTTGTATTTTCTTTGCACATATCCCTGAAGATATGAGAAAGAAACTCGAGAACATGAGTGAAAATGCATCTTCATAGGATACAATGAACAATCAAAGTCCTACATATTATATAATATAGTCACTAAGAAATTTCTACTTAGCAGGGATGTCAAATTATTTCATAATAAATCATGGAGTGATAAAGAAAATGTAGCATTGGATAGTCAAAATCCATTGCAACAAATTGATGAACAAACAAAAAATTTAGAAAAGCAAGCACATCCACGAAGACTGACAAGATTACATGTACGAAGATGACAATAACATTCTGGAAATGGTTCTTCTTCCAGCAATGAATCGTCCTCTTCAGTAGAAAATTAGAGAATAAGAAGCATAAGGGAAATTTATGAGCAGAACAATGACATTGAACAACATAGTTATTTTTCCTTACTATCCTATCAGCCAAATTATTTTTAAGAAAAAGTAAAAGAGGAACATTGGGTACAAGCCAAGAATGAGGAAATTGAAGCCATAGAAAAGAAAAAAACTTGGGATATTGTTAGTATACCAGCAAAAAAAAAAAACATAGGTGTTAAGTGGGTGCATAAAACAAAAGTTAATGAAAAAGTAAAGATAGAGAAGCATAAGGCAAGGCTAGTTTCCAAAGGTTTCTCTCAACAACCTGAAGTAGCATATGATGAAACTTTTGATTGAGTAGCAATGTTAGATAAAACTAGGACCATTTTAGTCACTGCAACTCAAAACAAATGGAAATTCTACCAATTAGATGTAAACTCAACCTTTTTGAATAACATATTTCAAGAAGAAATATATGTAGATCAACCACATGGTTTTGAAGTCAACAGACAAGAGAATAAAGTGTATAAGTTTAAGAGATCATTGTATGGGTTGAATCAAGCTCTGAGAGATTGGTACAATCGAATTGACTCTTACATGATCAATAGTGGATTCAACAAGAGCAGTAATGAACCCACAATTTACAAAAAATCAAATCAATAAGATAAAATCTTCATTATTTGTCTTTATGTTGATGATATGATCTACACATGTAATATTATGTTAGAGGAATTTAAATCTTCCATGAAAAAAAAATTGAGATGACTGATCTTGCTCTCATGAAATAATTTTTGGGAATTGACGCCGATCAATCTTCCCATAGTAACTTTTTTTGTCAACAAAATTGTGCTACAGACATAATTATGAAAAGGTTTAGAATGGATAAATGAAAGCTAGAAGAAACTCCTATTACACTAGGAAGAAAATTCAGCAAACACGATGAAGGACCAACAATTGATTAAAAATTATATAAGAGGATCATAGGTATTCTCATGTATCTTAATGAAGCTAGACCTAATATTATGTATGCAACACATTTTGTTTCCAAGTTTATGGAATCCCCCAAGGATTCTCACTGGAAAGTTGGAAAACAAATCCTAAGGTATGCTACATGGAAAATCAACTATGGATTGTGATACACAACTTCTCAAGATTATTCACTTGTAGGGTACATGTGCATTGATTTTGCAGGAAACATAGATGACAGAAAAAACACATTTGGTTATGATTTTCATCTAGGAACAAATATGATTTCATGAGCATACAAGAAACAACCCATAGTTGCAATATCTTTAGTAAAGGAAGAGTATGTAGCTACAAATTCAATAGATTTCCATTTGGTATGGTTGAGAAGACTCTTGAAATATTTAACACATATGGAAAATGAGACAAATCCTATTTTTTGTGATAACAACTTAGCCATTTCGTTGTCAAAGAATCATGTGTTTCACAAGAAAAGAAAGAACATTAACACCCATTTTCACTTCATTCAAGAGATTGTCAATAATGGTGATGTATCTCTTCAATTATGTGGATCAATCGATCAACTAGCAGACATTTTTCCTAAACCACTAGGAAAAAATGTTTTTGAATTTCAAAGACAACACTTTGGCATTGAAAATGATGATGAATGTAGCATTTGAGATTAAGGGAGCATGTTAGAATTAATCTTTGTTAGGTATCTAGAGAGGTAGTGGGGGGACCGGGGGGGCGTGCTAACGATCCATAGTGATAATAGTGGAGTCCATTCAATGTAAGGTGGACTAGGTCCACTATAGTTTTAAATAAGGCTCAATATCCTAGTTATATATAATAAATGTAAGAGGACTTACTAGAAACATTGAACACAAGAAATCGAGAAAACCCTTGAGGTAGGGTAACACCATATATTAATCCTTATGAAAGGATAAAATTCCTCAAGAAATACTTTCTTGCACATCAACAATATTCTTCACCATGCTTCAATACATTGCTTACACTTATTTATATAACATTCTCCATCTTCTAGGAACACTCTAGAGAAGGAATCTTCTATAAATCATATTTATTATATCTCACTATCACACTGGTCCTTGTTTAATAATATAGACGACCTATTCCACCTTATGTTGAATGGACTACACTAATAATACATAGCCACATTCCCATTGGGTACCTCCCTAGGTAACTCATATTACCTCCCTAGGTATACTACATTTCATCCCCCTTCACATGTTTTTTCCCTGAAACATGGGAAAAAACCATGCAATATGATCGTCTAAGAAATGTAGCCAATTGGTACCAAGTACGCCCATCCATACATCCTAATGGAAGACAAACATAATGTCCAACTGCTTCATTTCCACCCTAATCTTGATCTGCATCCTACTAGTGTTTCCATGGGATTGGTTCTCTAACCTGGTGTCTTCCTATAGTTCTGGTAGGCCTCCATGAGCCTATTGATCAGTTTCCTTTCTGGTTCCCTATTAGTGCATAAGTGTGTTGATTCTCACACCCTTGACTTGATGAATATTGTTTCTCTATATGATGTGGATGATGATATACAACAACTGTACGAATATGTTTTTTTTTCTTCGAATCTGCCATACATTGTGCCTTTGATTCAATGACCTCCATAGCTACCTGATTGTGTCCTTCCTGTGTTTTTTATTCATCTCCTTCTGTATACTCTTCCTCTAATTCAACTTCAGACTTAACAATAATTTCTTTAATGGTCTTCGTGGGCCCATCTTTCTGACTAAGAGACACATCCTGCAATGTGATTTTATTTTTCTTATACCAAATTTTTAGAAACTTCTTTTGTACATCAATGTTAACTATATCGATTGATTCCATCCAAGGATATCCCAAAACAATATCCACATCAACCAGATCTATGTCATGGAAATCATAATGCAACACATATTTATCCATAGTGAGCTTCAAATCTGTAAAAATCAGAATATTTTTACCTTCAACCTGTGTTCTTTGGATATTCTTTGTTGGAAATTGCAATCTATTAACCAACTGAACATTGACAAAATTTTGTTTGCAACTAGGGTTGATAGAAACAATTACATTTTTTTTATGAATACAACCATGAACCTGTAATATAGATTTGCCACATGAAAATAAACCCTTGGTGATTTATTTATCCTTACACTTAGTATGAGACCACTTGTCTAAAAGTAAACTTTCAAGTGCATCCTCAGAAAATGATATCATCTCATAATAGTCAAATGATTACCACCATATGAGAGAATCATCTTTGAAACCCCAGTCTACAAAATATTTCCACTTCTTTTTCCATAATGAATTTTGAGATGGTATAAATTATTCAATACTAGGGATATCATCTCTTTCAGTAAAAAACTTCTTTCTTGGAATAAATCTTAAACAAAAACTAAAGATTAAAATAACTTACTGTGTAAATCGTGTGGCTTTTTCCGAAAAAATCCTAAAAAATGGTCGAATTTAAAATGTTCATAACTTTACTTCTCGAACTCTGTTTCGACTGATTGATTTTTTGAAATTGGGTATTTTTTTTAAAGGAGTTCAAATATCCTATTATTTTATGCAAATTATGAACACAAAGTTTTAGAAATGGGTCTAGAATGCGCTTCCCCTTTTTTTCCTATGAAAAAAATTGCAAAATGACCCAAAACTTTCTTCCCTTCTTTGGACAAGGAAAGTGCTCTGATACCAAATGTTATATAACTGATTAGATCTATAAATATACTTATACAATAACAAGAATAATAAACAACAAACCATTCAGTAAAACACTAAACACAAGAAATAGAGAAAACCCCTGAGGTAGGGTAACACCATATATTAATCCTTATAGAAGGATAAAACTCCTCAAGCAATAATTTCTTCTACATCAATGATATTCTTCACCATGCTTCAATACATTGCTTAAACTTATTTATATAACATTATCTATCTTCTAGGAACATTCTAGAGAAGGCATTTTCTAGAAATCATATTTATTATATCTAACTACCATAATGGGCCTTATTTAATAATATAGTGGACCTAGTCCAACTTACATTGAATGACCTCCACTAATAATGCATAACCACATTCTCATTGGTTATCTAGCCCATATAACCTCCCTACATATACTACATTCCATCCCCTTCACATGTTTCATCCTCGAAACACGTGAGGAAACAAGTATGGCCCAAGTATTGATAAATTTATAAAAAAAGAGAAGTTATCATGGAAAGAGAATTGGATAGGTTTGGTTATTTTACACTTACAAGGTGATGCATTCATTTGGTGGGAATCACTTAAGTATTCCCAAATAGTGGCACTGTCTGATGAATAATTTGAAAAATTATGCTTAGATAGGTGGTCTCATACAATGTCTAAAGATGAAGAGAGAAACGAGGGTTTCTTTTCATATGGAAAATCTATATTACAAGTTCATGATTTTATTCATAAAGAAAACATCATTGTTTATATTAACCCTAGTTTCTAACAAAAAATTATCAATGTTTAGTTGGTTAATAGATTACAAGTTCGAATAAATAATATTCAAAGCACACAGGTTGAAGGTGAAAATGTTCAAATGGTTACATATTTGAAGATTACCATGGATAAATATATGTTTCATTCATATTTTTATGATATGGATATGGATGAAGTGGATATTGTTTTGGGATATCCTTAGATAGAATCAGTGGGTACCATTAATATTAATGTGCAAAATAATTTTTTGAATTTGTAGTACAAGAAAAAGAAAATCACATTGCAGGATGTGTCTCTTAGTAAGAAAGATGGGCCCACAAAGGCCAACAAAGAAGTTATTTCTGAGTTTGAAATTAGAATTGGAGGAAAAGTCTACAGAAGGAGATGAAGCAAAACAACAAAAGAGGACCCCTTCCATAATATGATCCATTGTATGGTGTTTCCCTACCATAAGGGTTTGATATAATAAAGTGGTGGTTTTCTATATTGTTCCATATATATTGTGTGGTGAGTGTACTAAGATATATTTGGTACTATTATGGTATTTTTTATTCATTTATTTTTTTCTTAAGAAGTGGTATCAAAGAACTTTCCTTGTTAGGAATTGTGGACAATTTGTTTTTTATTTTTGCAAATTTTTTCAGAGAAGCAAAAGAGGGTCGCGGCATTCCAGACGAATTCTATATATTTATGTGAAAAAAAATTGGAAATGGGTTTTATATATGTTTTCCTATCAAAAAAATGCCCAATTAAAAAAAAAAAAACATTAGAAACGGAGTCCAAGAAGTAAAGTTATTGGCATTTTAAAATCTGTTATTTTTCAGGGTTTTTTCCACAGATGACCACACAATTTTTATAATTTATGTAGCAGCTGGGGAATAATTTGCCCAAAAACATTACATATCTGACTTCCTCTCACAATTTCACCCAAATTAAAAAAATAATCATTTGAATCGGAGCTACGTAAGTGAAGATATCGTTGATTTAAAATTAGCTATTTTGGGGGTTTTTCATGATGGCGACGGGACTGCAGAGTCCATAAATTTTCACAGGGTGCTCAGATTGCTACCAAATCAGACCAATTAGATATAGAATTTCAAGAGATTTATTTTGGTATATTTTATGTTGTGTTTCTAATGGATATTCACTCTCAAACCATCGAAGAAATTGTACATAAGATTGAAGCATTCAAAGCCCAAATGTATAACACATTGCATGAATTTGAAGATGGCCTCATGGATACTTTTCACAATATTCATGAGTCTTTCGATAGTGTGCAGGACATATATCTTATGGAGGACATCAAGAATGAATATAATCAAGAATCATATACTTGGTATGTTTTTTATGTCGATTGTGATGATTGGTACATGGATAGTTGTCATTTTTGGGATGACAACCACTTTCATATTTTATTTGATAACTCTACTCCACCTTTTGTAGATAACATCGATGTAAAAAATCAGGAGCCATTTATGATTACTAGTGTCCATCCTGCATATTTTATAGTGTTATTATTCCTTCGAGATTTATCTATCACCCTTTCCCACTATGTGGATAGATCTTCTTATTTGGATATACCTGACATGTGTCAATCTTTGGAGCATCATTTTTAGTTGGTTATTGGGTTCAGATATCTTTTGCGTGGCATTCACATGAGAAATTAGACATGGGACCTCGATTTACAATGTAGGTTGGACTAATTCATCATGGTGGATTTCAATCCTCCATGGGACCCTGGTTCTGAAGTATACTTCAGCACTATGGTCCACACTTATCCATGGGACTCTGGTATATCATTGTACACTCTCATAACAAGCATTAAGGACAATGCTTTCATAAAGGGGATGGAATGTTAGGTAGTTAAAGAGGTAGTGGGGGGCCCTGGAGGGTCCATTGTGATAATAGTGGAGGCCATTCAATGTAATGTGGACTAGGTACAATAAAGTATTAAATAAGACCCACTATGGTAGTTAGCTATAATAAATGTAAGACGACTTCTTAGAAGGTTCCTCCTCTAGAATGTTCATAGGTTGTTCGTAGCACTAAATAAATGGGTTCAAGCAATGTGATGAGACAATTTGAGAAGTATTGTATTTGGAGTGGTATCTCAATATGAGGATGCCCCCTCGAAGAGGCAAGTGAACAGGAGAGGATCCCATCCATAATAGGATCCATTGTATGGTGTTTCCCTACCTCAAGAGTTTTCTTATAAAAAAAGTGTGGTTTATTCTATATTTTCTCTAAATATTTGTGTTGTTTTTGTATGCAATTATTTTTATCTTAACAAGTGGTATCAAATAACTTTATTCAACCACAAAATAGGGGCAATATTTTTGGTCTATTTTTGCAGATTTTTGCCGAAAAAAAAGAGGGTCGCGACATTCCATATGATTTCTATATATTTATGTGAAAAAATTGAAGAAACAGGTTGTAGAGATAAGTTCCTATTGTAAAAACACCCAATTTAAAAAAAAAAAAAATACAAAACAGAGTTTGGGAAGTAAAGTTATCGACATTTTAAAATCTTCTATTTTGAAGGCTTTTCCACAAACTACCACACAATTTTTCTAATTTTTGTAGTATATGGAGATGAATTTTCCAAAACAAATTACATATTTGAGTTCCTCTTTCAAAATTAGTTGATTTCAAAAACAAATCACTCAAATAGGAGCTCCAGACGTGAAGATATCACTGATTCAAAATCAACCATTTTTTAGGTTCTTCGTGAAGACGGCGGGACTGTAGAGCTCATTACTTTTCACAAGGTGCTCAGATTACTACCAGATAAGTTCCATTGGATGGAGAATTTTAGGATCCTTATTTTTTTATATTACATGTGGTGTTTCCAATGGATATTCTCTCTCAAATAGTCCTATCCCTCTAGATAAGTGTTCAACATGCCTTAGATCCAACTTTTTAAAAGATTAAACTTTCCATCTAGGAAGAATGTCATATGGATGTTAGGGGAATTTACATCATGTTTTAATATAATCAATAAAGATATGATTGGTATGATTTCGAGGCTGATTGTAATGATTGATATATGGATGGTTGTCATTTTTTGGATGATAACTATTTTCATCTTTTATTTGATGACTCTACTCCACCTTTTGTAGAGAATATCAATGTGACAAATTGGGAACCAATTATGATAACTAGTGTCCAACCTATATATTCTACAATGGTATTATTGCTTCTAGATTTAGCTACAACCCTTTCCCACTATGTGCATGAATCTTTTCATTTGGATCCACATGATAGGTGTCAATCTTTGGAGCATCATTTTTAGTTGTTATTGGGTTCCAATATCTTTCGTGTGGAGTTCACATGAGCACTTGGAAATGGGACCCTGGTTTACAATGGTGGTTGGAATACTTTATCATGGTGGATTTCACTTATACATGGGACCCTGGTTCTCTATTCTACTTCAACACTGTGGTCCACACTTATCCATGGGATCCTTGTATATGGTTGTACACCCTCATAACCATCATTGATGACAACACTTTCATAAGGGGGATGGAATACTAGGTAGTTAGAGAGGTAGTGGGGGGGGACAAAGGGTCGATAGTGATAATAGTGGAGGCCATTCAATGTAAGGTGGACTAGGTACACTATAGTATTAAATAAGTCCCACTATGGTAGTTATATATAACAAATGTAAAATAACTAACTAGAAGGTTATACTTCTAGAAGGTTCCTCCTCCATAATGTTCTTAGGTGGTTGGTAGAAGTATATAAAGAGGTTCAATCAATGTAATGAGACAAACTGAGAAGTATTGTATTTGGAGTAGTATCTCAATAGGAGGATTCCCCCTCAAAAAGGAAAGTGGACAGGAGAGGATCCCTTCCATAATAGGATCCATTGTATGGTGTTGTACTACCTCAAGGGTTTTCTTATAATAAAAGTGGGGTTTCTTCTATATTGTCTCTAAATATTTGTGGTGTTTGTGTATGTAAATATTTGTATATTAACAATCTGCCTTTTCCCTTGTCTTCCATCTCCGACAATTTAGTTCAGTTAGAGCTCAGTTAGCTTCTAGTTAAGTTAGTGTTTTCTATTGAGTAGTTAGAGATATGTTGGGATCCATTTTGTATTTTAATCTCTCTGTAATATATATCATAGTAGAATACTAAGAAAGAAACCGAAGCCCCACTTTCCTTCCCACATTTTTGTTTAGTTTCTAGTTTGTCTCTCTGCCTCAGTATTTGACAATATTGTTAGAAATTGAAAAAAATAATCCAAATCTATTTCAAGATGAGCCATGGGGTTGATTGAACCAACTTTTCTTTGTTGTATACACAAGAAGAAACTCAACTAGTTTCACTAGATTTAGAGATATTCATGTTGGTATAATAGATCAAGAATTCATCCTTGATGAATTGTGTTAGCATTATAACCTAATCCCTTAAGTAATAGATAGGTTTCTATGAATTGAGGTTATCTCTATTAAATAAGGCTCGTGCAATATATATAGTGTGAAAGTAATAATTGTAAGAAAGATCTACTAGAAATTCCCTAGGAGGTTAGATACAACTATATAATGAAGTAGAAGCAAGGTAATGTGATGTATTGTGAGGTGTATTGTAATTGGATCTCTAGTCATCAATAGGTTTCCCCCTTGAATAGGAAATTGAACATTTCTTTCATCAATATAGACATTGTTATTTGTGGTATTCTAGTTCTTCTACAATTGCTTATCTTGTGAAGTATATTTCAATTCGAGCTATATTCATCAGAAGGTTTCCCTCTTGAAGAGACAAGTGAACATTTATTTCATTGATCCAGGTGGATATCGGTGGCCACCCACCTTTTCCAATTGGATCAAAACAGTTTTACAGAAATTTTAGTAATTTACTATTTTTAGAAGTTTTTCGGGTCCTGAAACTTCCTGAGGCGTTTTGAGGCCCTAAACAACATTTTTTGGTAAAACGAGGAGCAACATGGACTTTCATTTTATGTTTCTCCCAAAATGAATCTCCTCGACGATACCTTTCCAATGGGCTATCATGCGCCTAAAACATAGATCGTATGCAAAAGTTACGACCCCGGGAAGTTGATGTACTAACTTACCCAAACGGGGCCCACATGACTTTTGGCGCTTCATCTCCTAGGGTTAGGTTTTTGGATG
>JASDQU010011107.1:75453-93731 GCA_032191745.1 Picea mariana | reverse complement strand
ACGAACACTGACAAGATTACATGTACGAAGACGACAATAACATTCTGGAAATGGTTCTTCTTCCAGCAATGAATCGTCCCCTTTAGTAGAAAATTAGAGAACAAGAAGCATAAGGGAAATTTATGAGCAGAACAATCACATTGAACAACATAGTTATTTTTCCTTACTATCCTGTCAGCCAAATTATTTTTAAGAAAAAGTAAAAGAGGAACATTGGGTACAAGCCAGGTGTTGCGCCTCTTTCGTCACCTTGGTGAGCAAAATAGAGGTGCTTGCAAGCTCAGTTGGGTCTGCTGAGCAGGACAGCTACAAGGAAAAGAGTTAGGGAAAGAAAATAAAAGCTACAATTAAGAATTAAACTAAGAGATGCAATAAAAACTAAATTCATGAGCATAGGGACATAGAAACAAAAAGAACCATAAGACCCATGTCACCAATGTTTGAGGCTGATTTATTAATGAAAACAAAACACCAAGAAGAAAGGGGACTATGAGTCCCTTCTTCCTCCAAGGGAAGGCTCTTGGACCCTCACTAGCTACCTCTTCTTACAACAAAGAAAAATGGAAAATGGTGATGAAAGAACTCTTTACAAATCCACTCAATGGTGAGGTGGATTGTCCAATGTAATGGTGCCAATATGCTCTTGTCAAGGATGGAGTCCTCAAAACAATAGAGGCAGCATAACATTACTTTGAATTCCTTGAAAAAATGAGGTGCACCCATGGCTTTTTATAGCATTGCTTTGGGTTATTGTTTAACTGCTTAGTAGTGTGAAAAGAGGCCATTTAGGGCATTCCTAGGTCTTTGACTAGCCCACCAGTCAGATCCAGTCCGGATTTGGGAGTCAAATCGGCTTGGGAGCTGAACCATAAGTTGGTGGGAGGCCGACCACTCTCATAAATGCGCCGTTTAGTAGGTGCGTGGATTTTTGCGATAACATTCGTGCATCGTGCACATGGGCGCTAATTCTGCGTTCCTGTTTCGCGCATGTGCACGCGCACTCAATGTCTGCATAACGCTCTTCAATTTTGTTCTACTTTGTATAGTTTTTGACCTTTTTTGAATGCTATGGTATTAATTCAGATCCATGGATGACTTCATCATTGTTTGATGATGCTGAGTTCTTATAACCATGTGCGGACGAAATTTCAGTGATAACACCAGGAATGAGGAAATTGAAGCCATAGAAAAGAAAAAAACTTGGGATATTGTTAGTATACCAGCAAAAAAAAAAAAACATAGGTGTTAAGTGGGTGCATAAAACAAAAGTTAATGAAAAAGTAAAGATAGAGAAGCATAAGGCAAGGCTAGTTTCCAAAGGTTTCTCTCAACAACTTGAAGTAGCATATGATGAAAATTTTGATTGAGTAGCAATGTTAGATATAACTAGGACCACTTTAGTCACTGTAACTCAAAACAAATGGAAATTATACCAATTAGATGTAAACTCAACCTTTTTGAATGACATATTTCAAGAAGAAATATATGTAGATCAACCACATGGTTTTGAAGTCAACAGACAAGAGAATAAAGTGTATAAGTTTAAGAAATCATTGTATGGGTTGAATCAAGCTCTGAGAGATTGGTACAGTCGAATTGACTCTTACATGAACAATAGTGGATTCAACAGGAGCAGTAATGAACCCACACTTTACAAAAAATCAAATCAATAAGCTAAAATCCTCATTATTTGTCTTTATGTTGATGATATGATCTACACATGTAATATTATGTTAGAGGAATTTAAATCTTCCATGAAAAAAAAATTGAGATGACTCGTCTTGATCTCATGAAATAATTTTTGGGAATTGACGCCGATCAATCTTCCCATAGTATTTTTTTTTGTCAACAAAATTGTGCTACAGACATAATTATGAAAAGGTTTAGAATGGATAAATGAAAGCTAGAAGAAACTCCTATTACACTAGGAAGAAAATTCAGAAAACATGATGAAGGACCAACAATTGATTAAAAATTATATAAGAGGATCATAGGTATTCTCATGTATCTTAATGCAACTAGACCTAATATTATGTATGCAACACGTTTTGTTTCCAAGTTTATGGAATCTCCAAGGATTCTCACTGGAAAGTTGAAAACAAATCCTAAGGTATGCTACATGGAAAATCAACTATGGCTTGTGATACACAACTTCTCAAGATTATTCACTTGCAGGGTACACATGCATTGATTCTGCAGGAAACATAGATGACAGAAAAAACACATTTGGTTATGATTTTCATCTGGGAACAAATATGATTTCATGGGCATCCAAGAAACAACCCATAGTTGCAATATCTTCATCAGAGGAAGAGTATGTAGCTGCAAATTCAACATATTTTCATTCAGTATGGTTGAGAAGACTCTTCAAAGATTTAACACATATGGAAAATGAGAAAACTCCTATTTTTTGTGATAACAACTTAGCCATTTCATTGTCAAAGAATCATGTGTTTCACAAGAAAAGAAAGAACATTAACACCCATTTTCACTTCATTCAAGAGATTGTCAATAATGGTGATATATCTCTTCAATTATGTGGATCAATCGATCAACTAGCAGACATTTTTCCTAAACCACTAGGAAAAAAAAATTTTGAATTTCAAAGACACCACTTTGGCATTGAAAATGATGATGAATGTAGCATTTGAGATTAAGGGGGCATGCTAGAATTAATCTTTGTTAGGTATCTAGAGAGGTAGCGGGGGGGCGCTGACGACCCATAGTGATAATAGTGGAGTCCATTCAATGTAAGGTGGACTATGTCCACTATAGTTTTAAATAAGGCTAAATATCCTAGTTATATATAATAAATGTAAGAGGACTTACTAGAAACACTGAACACAAGAAATAGAGAAAACCCTTATGAAAGGATAAAATTCCTCAAGAAATACTTTCTTGCACATCAACAATATTCTTCACTATGCTTCAATACATTGCTTACACTTATTTATATAACATTCTCCATCTTCTAGGAACACTCTAGAGAAGGAATCTTCTAGAAATCATATTTATTATATCTCACTATCATACTAGTCCTTATTTAATAATATAGACAACCTATTCCACCTTACGTTGAATGGACTACACTAATAATACATAGCCACATTCCCATTGGGTACCTCCCTAGGTAACTCATATTACCTCCCTAGATATACTACATTTCATCCCCCTTCACATGGTTTTTCCCCGAAACATGGGAAAAAACCATACAATATGATCGTCTAAGAAATGTAGCCAACTGGTACCAAGTACGGCTATCCATCCATCCTAATGGAAGACAAACATGATGTCCAACTGCTTCATTTCCACCTTAATCTTGATCTGCATCCTACTAGTGTTTCCATGGGATTGGTTCTCTAACCTGATGTCTTTCTATAGTGCTGGTAGGCCTCCATGAACCTATTGATCAGTTTCCTTTCTGGTTCCCTATTGGTGCATAAGTGTGTTGATTCTCACGCCCTTGACTTGATGAATGTTGTTTCTCTATATGATGTGGATGATGATATACAACAACTGTATGAATATGTTTTATTTTCTTCGAATCTGCAATACATTGTGCCTTTGATTCAATGACCTCCATAGCTACCTGATTGTGTCCTTCCTATGTTTTCTATTCATCTCCTTCTATATACTCTACCTCTAATTCAACTTCAGACTCAACAATAATTTCTTTAATGGTCTTCGTGGGCCCATCTTTCTGACTAAGAGACACATCCTGCAATGTGATTTTATTTTTCTTACACCAAATTTTTAGAAACTTCTTTTGTACATCAATGTTAACTATATCGATTGGTTCCATCCAATGATATCCCAAAACAATATCCACATCAGCCAAGTCTATGTCATGGAAATCATAATGCAACACATATTTATCCATAGTGAGCTTCAAATCTATAAAAAATTAAATATTTTTACCTTCAACCTGTTTTCTTTGGATATTCTTTGTTGGAAATTGCAATCTATTAACCAACTGAACATTGATAAAATTTTGTTTGCAACTAGGGTTGATAGAAACAATTACATTTTTTTTATGAATACAACCATGAACCTGTAATATAGATTTGCCACATGAAAATAAACCCTTGGTGATTTATTTATCCTTACACTTAGTATGAGACCACTTGTCTAAAAGTAATCTTTCAAGTGCATCCTCAGAAAATGATATCATCTCATAATAGTCAAGTGATTACCACCATATGAGAGAATCATCTTTGAAACCCCAGTCTACAAAATAGTTCCACTTCTTTTTCCATAATGAATTTTGAGATTGTATAAATTATTCAATACTATGGATATCATCTCTTTCAATAAAAAACATCTTTCTTGGAATAAATCTTAAACAAAAACTAAAGATTAAAAATAACTTACTGTGTAAATCGTGTGGCTTTTTCTGAAAAATCCTAAAAAATGGTCGAATTTAAAATGTTCATAGCTTTACTTCTCGGACTCTATTTCGGCTAATTCATTTTTTGAAATTGGGTATTTTTCTGAGAGGAGTTCAAATATCCTATTATTTTCTGCAAATTATGAACATAAAGTTTTAGAAATGGGTCCGGAATGCGCTTCCCCCTTTTTTCCTATGAAAAAAATTGCAAAATGACCCAAAACTTTCTTCCCTTCTTTGGAAAAGGAAAGTGCTTTGATACCAAATGTTATATACTTGATTAGATCTATAAATATACTCAGACAATAACAAGAATAATAAACAACAAACCATTCAGTAAAACACTAAACACAAGAAATAGAGAAAACCCCTGAGGTAGGGTAACACCATATATTAATCCTTATAGAAGGATAAAACTCCTCAAGCAATAATTTCTTGTACATCAACAATATTCTTCACCATGCTTCAATACATTGCTTAGACTTATTTATATAACATTCTCTATCTTCTAGGAACATTCTAGAGAAGGCATCTTCTAGAAATCCTATTTATTATATCTAACTACCATAATGGGCCTTATTTAATAATATAGTGGACCTAGTCCAACTTACATTGAATGACCTCCACTAATAATGCATAACCACATTCTCATTGGTTAGCTACCCCATATTACCTCCCTACATATACTACATTCCATCCCCTTCACATGTTTCATCCTCGAAACACGTGAGGAAACAAGTATGGCCCAAGTATTGATAAATTTATAAGAGAAGAGAAGTTAGCATGGAAAGAGAATTGGATAGGTTTGGTTATTTTACACTTACAAGGTGATGCGTTCATTTGGTGGGAATCACTTAAGTATTCCCAAATAATGGCACTCTTTGATGAATAATTTGAAAAATTGTGCTTAGATAGGTGGTCTCATACAAAGTGTAAAGATGAAGAGAGAAACAAGGGTTTTTTTTCATATGGAAAATCTATATTACAAGTTCATGGTTGTATTCATAAAGAAAACATCATTGTTTATATTAACCCTAGTTTCTAACAAAAAATTATCAATGTTTAGTTGGTTAATAGATTACAAGTTCGAATAAATAATATTCAAAGCACACAGGTTGAAGGTGAAAATGTTCAAATGGTTACATATTTGAAGATTACCATGGATAAATATATGTTGCATTCATATTTTTATGCTATGGATATGGATGAAGTGGATATTGTTTTGGGATATCCTTAGATAGAATCAGTGGGTACCATTAATATTAATGTGCAAAATAATTTTTTGAAGTTGTAGTACAAGAAAACGAAAATCACATTGCAGGATGTGTCTCTTAGTAAGAAAGATGGGCCCATGGAGGCCAGCAAAGAAGTTATTTCTAAGTTCGAAATTGAATCAGAGGAAAAGTCTACAGAAGGAGATGAAGAAAAACAACAAAAGAGGATCTCTTCCATAATATGATCCATTGTATGGTGTTTCCCTACCATAAGGGTTTGATATAATAAAGTGGTGCTTTTCTATATTGTTCCATATATCTTGTGTGGTGAGTGTACTCAGATATATTCGGTACTATTATGGTATTTTTTATTCATTTATTTTGTTCTTAACAAGTGGTATCAGAGAACTTTCCTTGTTAGGAATTGTGGACAATTTGTTTTTCATTTTTGTAGATTTTTTCAGAGAAGCAAAAGAGGGCTACAACATTCGAGACAAATTGTATATATTTATGTGAAAAAAAATTGGAAATGGGTTTTTATATGATTTCCTATCAGAAAAATGACCAAATAAAAAAAAAAAAATCATTAGAAACGGAGTCCGGGAAGTAAAGTTATTGGCATTTTAAAATCTGTTATTTTTTAGGGTTTTTTCCACAGATGACCACACGATTTTTATAATTTATGTAGCACCTGGGGAATAATTTGCCCAAAAACATTACATATCTGACTTCCTCTCACAATTTCACCCAAATTGAAAAAATAATCATTTGAATCGGAGCTACGTAAGTGAAGATATCGTTGACTTAAAATCATCTATTTTGGGGGTTTTTCATGATGGCGATGGGACTGCAGAGTCCATAACTTTTCACATGGTGCTCAGATTGCTACCAAATCAGACCAATTAGATATATAATTTCAAGAGATTTATTTTGGTATATTTTATGTTGTGTTTCCAATGGATATTCACTCTCAAACCATCAAGGAAATTGTACATAAGCTTGAAGCATTCAAAGTCTAAATGCATAACACATTGCATGAATTTGAAGATGGCCTCATGGATACTTTTCACAATATTCATGAGTCTTTGGATAGTGTGCAAAAGAGATATCTTATGGAGGACATCAAGAATGAATATAATCAAGAATCATATACTTGGTATGTTTTTGATGTTGACTGTGATGATTGGTACATGGATAGTTGTCATTTTTGGGATGACAACCACTTTCATATTTTATTTGATAACTCTACTCCACCTTTTGTAGATAACATCGATGTAAAAAATCAGGAGCCATTTATGATTACTAGTGTCCATCCTGCATATTCTATAGTGTTATTATTCCTTCGAGATTTATCTATGACCCTTTCCCACTATGTGGATGGATCTTCTTATTTGGATCCACCTGACATGTGTCAATCTTTGGAGCATCATTTTCAGTTGGTTATTGGGTTCGGATATCTTTTGTGTGGCATTCAAATGAGAAATTAGACATGGGACCTTGATTTACAATGTAGGTTGGACTAATTCATCATGGTGTATTTCAATCCTCCATGGGACCCTGGTTCTGAAGTATACTTCAGCACTATGGTCCATACTTATCCATGGGACTCTGGTATATGGTTGTACACTCTCATAACAAGCATTGAGGACAATGATTTCATAAAGGGGATGGAATGTTAGGTAGTTAGAGAGGTAGTGGGGGGGCCCTGAGGGTCCATTGTGATAATAGTGGAGGCCATTCAATGTAATGTGGACTAGGTCCACTAAAGTATTAAATAATACCCACTATGGTAGTTAACTATAATAAATGTAAGACGACTTCTAAGAAGGTTTCTCCTCTAGAATGTTCATAGGTGGTTGGTAGCACTAAATAAATGGGTTCAAGCAATGTAATGAGACAATTTGAGAAGTATTGTATTTGGAGTGGTATCTCAATATGAGGATGCCCCCTCGAAGAGGCAAGTGAACAGGAAAGGATCCCTTCTGTAATAGGATCCATTGTATGGTGTTTCCCTACCTCAAGAGTTTTCTTATAATAAAAGTGTGGTTTATTCTATATTTTCTCTAAATATTTGTGTTGTTTCTGTATGCAAGTATTTGTATCTTAACAAGTGGTATCAAATAACTTTATTCGACCACAAAATAGGGGCAATTTTTTTTTTTTCTATTTTTGCAGATTTTTTCAGAAAAAAAAGAGGGTCGCGACATTCTGTATGATTTCTATATATTTATGTGAAAAAATTGAAGAAACAGGTTGTAGAAATAAGTTCCTATTAGAAAAACACACAATTTAAAAAAAAAGAAGAAGTCCAAAATAGAGTCTGGGAAGTAAAGTTATCGACATTTTAAAATCTTCTATTTTGAGGGCTTTTCCACAAACTACCACACAATTTTTCTAATTTTTGTAGTATATGGAGATGAATTTTCGAAAAAAAATTACATATTTGAGTTCCTCTTTCAAAAATAGTTGATTTCAAAAACAAATCACTCAAATAGGAGCTCCAGATGTGAAGATATCATTGATTCAAAATCAACCATTTTTTAGGTTCTTCGTGACGACGACGGGACTGTAGAGCTCATTACTTTTCACAGGGTGCTCAGATTACTACCAGATAAGTTCCATTGGATGGAGAATTTTAGGATCCTTATTTTTTTATATTACATGTGGTTTTTCCAATGGATATTCTCTCTCAAATAGTCCTATCCCTCTAGATAAGTGTTCAACATGCCTTAGATCCAACTTTTCAAAAGATTAAATTTTCCATCTAGGAAGAATGCCATATGGATGTCAGGGGAATTTACTTGATGTTTTAATATAATCAATAAAGATATGATTGGTATTATTTCGAGGCTGATTGTAATGATTGATATATGGATGGTTGTCATTTTTTGGATGATAACTATTTTCATCTTTTATTTGATGACTCTACCCCACCTTTTGTAGAGAACATCAATGTGACAAATTGGGAACCAATTATGATAACTAGTGTCCAACCTATATCTTCTACAATGGTATTATTGCTTCTGGATTTAGCTACAACCCTTTCCCACTATGTGCATGGATCTTTTTATTTGGATCCACATGATAGGTGTCAATCTTTGGAGCATCATTTTTAGTTGTTATTGGGTTCCAATATCTTTCGTGTGGAGTTCACATGAGCACTTGGAAATGGGACCCTAGTTTACAATGGTGGTTGGACTACTTCATCATGGTGGATTTCACTTGTACATGGGACCCTGGTTCTCTAGTTTACTTCAGCACTGTGGTACACACATATCCATGAGACCCTTGTATATGGTTGTACACCCTCATAACCATTGTTGATGAAAACACTTTCATAAGCGGGATGGAATATTAGGTAGTTAGAGAGGNCAAAGGGTCGATAGTGATAATAGTGGAGGCCATTCAATGTAAGGTGGACTAGGTACACTATAGTATTAAATAAGTCCCACTATGGTAGTTATATATAACAAATGTAAAAGGACTTACTAGAAGGTTCCTCCTCCATAGTGTTCTTAGATGGTTTGTAGAAGTATATAAAGGGGTTCAATCAATGTAATGAGACAAATTGAGAAGTATTGCATTTGGAGCAGTATCTCAATAGGAGGATGACCCCTCAAAATAGAAAGTGGACAGGAGAGGATCCCTTCCA
The DNA here is from genome assembly GCA_032191745.1 of Picea mariana. Classification (NCBI taxonomy): domain Eukaryota; kingdom Viridiplantae; phylum Streptophyta; class Pinopsida; order Pinales; family Pinaceae; genus Picea; species Picea mariana. The sequence goes on along the minus strand of JASDQU010011107.1, from coordinate 84,478 downwards.
TAATAGGATCCATTGTATGGTGTTGTCCTACCTCAAGGGTTTTCTTATAATAAAAGTGGGGTTTCTTCAATATTGTCTCTGAATATTTGTGGTGTTTGTGTATGTAAATATTTGTATATTAACAATCTGCCTTTTCCCTTGTCTTCCAGCTCTGACAATTTAGTTCATTTAGAGCTCAATTAGCTTCTAGTTAAGTTAGTGTTTTCTATTGAGTAGTTAGAGATATGTTGGGATCCATTTTGTATTTTAATCTCTCTGTAATATATATCACAGTGGAATACTAAGAAGGGAACTGAAGCCCCACTTTTCTTCCCGCATTTTTGTTTAGTTTCTAGTTTGTCTCTCTGCCTCAGTATTTGACAATATTGTTAGAAATTGAAAAAAATAATCCAAATCTATTTCAAGATGAGCCAAGGGGTTGATTGGACCAACTTTTCTTTGTTGTATACATAAGAAGAAACTCAACTAGTTTCACTAGATTTAGAGATATTCATGTTGGTATAATAGATCAAGAATTCCTCCTTAATGAATTGTGTTAGCATTATAACCTAATCCCTTAAGTAATAGATAGGTTTCTATGAATTGAGGTTATCTCTATTAAATAAGGCTCGTGCAATATATATAGTGTGAAAGTAATAATTGTAAGAAAGATCTACTAGAAATTCCCTAGGAGGTTAGATACAACTATATAATGAAGTAGAAGCAAGGTAATGTGATGTATTGTGAGGTGTATTGTAATTGGATCTCTAGTCATCAATTGGTTTCCCCCTTGAATAGGAAAGTGAACATTTCTTTCATCAATATAGACATTGTTATTTGTGGTATTCTAGTTCTTCTACAATTGCCTATCTTGTGAAGTATATTTCAATTCGAGCTATATTCATCAGGAGGTTTCCCCCTTGAAGAGACAAGTGAACATTTCTTTCATTAATCCAGGTGGATATTGATGGCCACCCACCTTTTCCAACTGGATCAAAATGGTTTTATGGAAATTTTGGTAATTTACTATTTTTAGAAGTTTTTTGGGTCTTGAAACTTTCGGAGTCGTTTTGAGGCCCTAAACGACCTTTTTTGGTAAAACGAGGAGCAACATGGAATTTCATTTTATGTTTCTACCAAAATGAGTCTCGTCGATGATACCTTTCCAACAGGCTATCATGCGCCTAAAACATAGATCGTATGCAAAAGTTACGACCCCGAGAAGTTGATGTACTAACTTACCCAAATGGGGCCCACATGACTTTTGGTGCTTCATCTCCTAGGGTTAGGTTTTTGGATGTCTATGGTTTTTAGCATTCCTGTTTATTGTAAAAAGGCCTTCAGAGCCTCATTGTAATCATATTCTTGCGAATGATCACAATCGTCACATCTCTTCTCAGAGATAAGTCACCACCATTCCAGCAAGCTTTTTTTCCGCTGCATTTTACAGTTTCATCTTATTTCCTTATTCAATACAAAACTAGTTTTACTGTATATCTGTTATTTTATGTTAAGCACCTGTTAATAATCTATATTCATTTTTTTATGCTCATAAAATATGGATCAGTGGTATCAGAGCAGTTTTCTCCTTGTTGTCTTAATGCATGTCCCCAACGAGGTCGGAGTACAAAGATTTGGGTCTCGAGCTTGTTTCTCTTGAGGACAAAAGCTCTCACATGCCCAAGCGACCTCTCATGGTAGGAGAAAATAAAGATTACGGGACAGAAGATCCTTTCAACATTTTGCTTGAAGAATCCCTCACACAACATAGGAACGAGATGATGGATAGTTTCGCGCAAATCGTTCGGCGACTACCAACAGGCGACACATCTTCTTCGAGCGGAGGCGTCGCCCCCTTCAAGGTACAAATAAAATTTGATATCCCTATATTTGAAGGTCAGATAGACGCAAATGTTGTATACAAGTGGTTGAATCTACTAGAATGGTATTTTTCTTTCCATAACTTTTGTAATAGAGAAAATATGACTTTTGCGCTCCTCAAAGTTGTTCCCCATGTCAAAGATTGGTGGGAAAATTTGTGTGAGAAAAAGGAAATAGAGGAACCTTCATTATTTACAGTCATGACCTCCTGGGAATCCTTTAGGGGTGCTATTAAGGAACAATAATACCCTGTCGGAAGTTATGACGACTTGTATACCAAATGGACCACACTGCAGCAAGAAAAAGACCAAGCAGTGCCAGATTTCACAAATATCTTCCATACCTTGCGCACCAAGATGGGTATAAAATATTCAGAGAGACATCTGGTGCTCAAGTATCACGGTTCTCTGCATAAATACATCCATACCAAAATGTAATTTCTGGACATCTCATCCTTGCGTGTGACCTACCGATATGCCATCAAAATCAAGTAGAAGCTCAAACAAAAGATGCAGCAATTTGGGCCTGGGAACCCCTCACAACAAAAGTCAGGAAATGGCTGCCCCAACCCAAAGAACAAAGGACAGAGAAAATATGGAATGTATTAGGACATCCAGTCCAAGCCGCAAGCAAGGAAGGACACCAAAAATACAAAGAAAGACACAGGGAAGTGGTGCAACTTCCATAAGAGCCCTTGGCATAACACTATTGAATGTTGCTCAAAGCAGTTGTTGGTGGCCAAAGTGAAAGCCTCTTAATCAAATGTGAGTTATGACTCTGAGTCAGAACTAGAAAGGGGAAGATGGATCATTGATTTCGAACCCAGTGCCACCATTGCTACCACCAAGCTCCAGCCTGGTGAACCAAAAGAGCCAGAAAAAGGAGAGTGCCTCTTCCATTCACAAATGTGGGTAAAAGGTACCCCGCTTCACTTCATCATTGATAGCGGTATCTAGAAGAACCTCATCTCAGCATAGGTCATCAAGTGGTTGGCCTTGTCGACAACGCTGCACCCACAACCCTACACCATTATATGGCTCTACCAAGGAAGCGATCTCCACATCAGCTAACAATGTCAAATGTCGTACGACATCAAGCCCTTCAAAGACGAGGTATTGTGTGATGTTTCTCCTCTCGAAGTTTGTGACGTTCTTTTGGTCCAACCTTATTTATGGAAACATCATGTTGTATATGAGTCTAGGTCTCGTAGTGTTACTATTACTTTGAACAGGAAATTGTACAGGATACCCAAGGCAGTCCCACCTACTGCTATTTCCTTGATCTCTGCTAAGAAATGCAAGAAGTTCATCTCTCAGACGGGGAAGGTTTTCTTCTTCTTTATTTTCTCTCAGAATGAGTGAAAGATCACAGCCACATCCAGGGTCTTTATGGCTGGCCTCTCCACACAACAGAAGTAAGTAGATAAGGTCGTGGAAGAATACTCATATATCTTCTCCTCACCTACCGAGGCACCTCTCCACTACCAGGTCAATCACCCCATCGATCTGATCCTCGACACATCGCTGCCTAATGGGCTATTCTATCGACGCTCTCTATTAGAGAATGAGGAGACCAAGTGATAGATCCAAGAAATGCTCCACAAGGGGAACATCTGTCCCATCTCATCACCTTGCGGGAGCCCAATCGTGTTGGTACAGAAGAAAGATGGAACTTGGCAACTCTGCATTGATTATCAAGCTCTGAATAAAATCACTGCCAGAAACCTATAATTGATTCTCTGAATCGATGACCTCCTTGATCAAATCACGGGAGCCAAATACTTCAGTAAGATTGATCTAAAGTATGACTACCACCTGGTCCCGATAGAACATACAGATGTATGGAAGACTGTCTTCAAGTCAAAGGAAGGCATTTTTGAATGGTTGGTCATGCCCTTTGGTTTGAAAAATTCTCCAACCACTTTCATGAGGATGATGGAAGATATCCTACGACCATTCACCAATACTTTTGTAGTGGTATATCTGGATGAAATTCTCATTTACAACAAGACATGGGCCGAACACTTGCAACATATTTAGCAGGTTCTTCTCACCCTGTGGTAGCACAAGCTATATGCTAACATGGAAAAATTCTCCTTCGACGTGGACAAGGTCCATTACCTGGGCTACATCGTTGATCAACATGGCATACATGTGGATCCATCCAAGATCCAATTCATTCATGACTGGCCAGCCCCAACCACACTCACTGATCTTTAGAGCTTCTTGGGACTTGCCAATTTCTACCGTAGGTTTGTGTTGGGATTCTCCCATATTGCATGGATCCTCAGCCAAATAACCAGGGGTGGTGGTAAGGAGAAATTTGCATGGGGCCAGTCCCAAAAACAAGAATTCAATGATTTGAAGCAACGCTTGTGGTCATCCCTAGTAATTTCACTACCATGCTTGCAACAACCCTTTGAGACTGAGACAGATGCTTCAGACTATGTTGTGGGTGTCGTTCTCACTCAGCACGACCACCTTGTGGCCTATCATAGGGAGACACTATCAAATGTTTTCTGTAAGTACCCTATTTACGACAAAGAAATGTACACCATTGTGCAAGCCTGTCACTAGTGGAGACATTACATTCTTGGGAAGGAGACAGTCATCGACACTAATCATAAGCCACTGGAATCCATGCAGACACAAGGAAAATTGTAGAATGACCGCCAACAAAAGTGGTCCACATACTTGCAACAATTCCACCTCAAAATCAAGTATAAAACAGGAAGCACCAACTGTGTCGTTGATTTCCTCAGTAGAACTCCAGTCACACCACTCACCACGGTGATAGACTCTTGCGGCCATGAGACCTCTGGATGGCCCCAACTTTATGCGACAGACCCAGACTTTGCCACCACCTACTAAATGTTGGGTGAAAATGCAGTTGTCGATAATTTCCATATTCAGGATGGGTTGTTGTGTCGTCTAGGCCATATCTGTGTTCCATCAAGAGAACGAGAGAAGTTGATCTGGAAATCCCACTATAGTCGGGTGGTAGGAAACTTTAGCATCAAAAAGACAGTGGCGATGCTACAAAAGCCTTTCTATTGGCTAAAACTTCGACAGGAGGTCAGCAAGTGTATCAGGTTCGACACTTCCTGCGCTATTGCTAAACCGACCACTAAGAAACAGGGCATGTACACCCCTCTTCCTACTTCTGACAGGCCATGGGAATCCATCTCAATGGAATACATGTTGGGCCTCCCATCCACCAAGCGAAGAAATGACTATGTTTTTGTGTTTGTTTATCTCTTTTCTAAGATGGTGATTATGGTTTCCTGCAAGAAGAGCATCACAACAGAGGCCACTGCCAAGCTCTTCTTTGAATGATTCTGGGTACATTTTTGGAATCCCACATACCATTGTATCAGATTAGGACATTCGATTTCTCATCACATTCTGGTTGAGACTCTAGTCACTGCTGGACACCAAGATCACCAAATCCATGGCCTTCCACCCCTAGACAAATGGCCAAACCGAGGTCGCAAATCAAATGATTTTGCATATCCTTCACATGTATAATTCCAAGAACCATCACATATGGGCTGAGAGACTTCCCTATGTCCAACATAGCTGCAAACAAGACCTGCATAGCTCAACTGACCATAGCCCCTTTCAGCCGGGGTTGGGATTCCAACCATTGGGTTCCATAGATTTTGCACTTCCCCTTGCGGTCACCTTGAATCACTCATATCCTACTCCAAATGAAGCTAACAAAGCCACATGATTCATTGAACATATCCAATACATCTGCCAACATGTTTAGGATATCCTACAGAAGTCCAATGACAAGTACAAGCAACGCCATGATCAACATCGAGTGCCACATAAGTTTCAGGTGGGTGACAAAGTTTGGTTGCACTTGCAGAAAGAACGCCTTATAGGACCCCATCAAAACCTTCTCTCACTTCATTATGGGTCGTACACCATCACCAAGGCTATGGGGGATAACTATTTTGAGCTCAACATTCCTTGTTTCCTTGGCCTGCACCCAATGTTCAACATGGATCTCCTTCGCCCTTATTTCCCACCATTATTGGACACCTCAGAAGTAGCATAACAGATGACACCAACAGAGCTCAACCTTGACTACATAAAATAGGCATCCAATGATTATATTGTGGACACACATATCAAGGGAACTCAACAGCAAAGGATCCAGCTTTATCAAGTCGTCAAAGCAGCGCAACTCCTGCACCAAGGAAAGTGGCTCACTCGGGGACAAATTCAACAAAAATTTCCTCATCTGATGGGGGAACTCAATGCAATGGAGACCATTTCTTCCTAAGGAGGGAGTATTGATCCAGGTGGATATCGGTGGCCATACACCTTTTCCAACTGGCTCAAAACAATTTTCTGGCAATTTTGGTAATTTACTATTTTTAGCAATTTTTCGGGTCCTCAAATTTTCGGAGACGTTTTGAGGCCCTAAACGACGTTTTTTGGGAAAATGGGGAGCAACATGTAATATCCTTCAATGTTTCCCCAAAAATTAATCTCCTCGACGATACCTTTCCAACGGGCTATCATGCGCCTAAAATGGAGATCGTATGCAAAAGTTACGACCCTCTGAAGTTGATGTACTAACTTGCCCAAATGGGGCCCACATGACTTTTGGCGCTTCATATCCTAGGGTTAGGTTTTTGAATGTCTAGGGTTTTTGTCATTCTTTTTTATTGTAAAAAGGCCCTTAGAGCCTCATTGTAATCATCTTCTTGCAAATGAGCGCAACCGTCACATCTCTTCTCAAAGATAATCCACCACCATTCCAGCAAGCTTGTTTTCCGCTGCATTTTATAGTTTCAGCTTATTTCCTTATTGAATAGAAAACCAGTTTTACTGTATCTCTGTTATCATGTGTTAAGCACCTGTTAATAATCTATAGTCATTTCGTTATGCTCATAAAATCCGGATCATTCATTAACAAAGATATTTTTATTTGTGGTACTCTAGTTCTTCTACAATTTCATATTACTATTATAATCTATCATTTCTATTCTAAATCTTGGTCTATTATGTTATTTGTCCAGTATGAAGAGAAAGGGTCCCTCTTTTCACTCTCTTTCATATTATTAGATTGGTTGAATTATATCCATAAATAATGGTTAATAGATCTTAATATCATTATCCTAATCCAACAACTTCAAATGGAACCCCATGCATATCAAGGATACATTTGGAAAAGTGAAGAGATTTTGTATAAATGATGTATTTATTTGACCACGTAGACACCATTTAAGTCACAAGTGTTATCTACACCATATTTCTCTCCCACAATAGGTCATTCTTGGTTTATAAAAACAGATGAAAGGATCAATCATTCATTTTTGTGGGAAGATGTGAAGAAGGACATACATGCCTTTATGGAGCAGTGTGACATTTTCCAATGAAACAAGGGAGATATAATCAAACCTTGATGTCAACTCCAACATTTACCAATTCTACCAACTATATGGAGTAATATTTCTATGGACTTCATTGTGGGGTTACAAAAAACTGAAAATAAATTTGTAATCATGGTTGTGGTTGATTGCCTTTCCAAACATGCTCAATTTTTTGATGTTTGGCACCCCTTCAAGGCCTTTATGGTGTCTCAAGTATTCATGGATAATATCTTTAAACTCCATGGAATTCCATAGTTTATTCTGATGGATCATGGCCTCACCTTCACTGACAATTTTTTGTAACAATTGTTTTGGTTCCAGGGAACTCAATTAAATTTCAACACCACATATCACCCACAAAATGATGGTTAGGACAAATTTGTTAAGAAGTGCTTGGAATAATATTTAAGGTGATTTACTTTAGAGACATAAAAATCTAAACATAAAATCTATCCCAAGCATAGTTTTGTTTTGTTTTAAAGCTTGCGTAAAAATGAAAACAATCCCGAGCTGAGTCTTTGTTCTTTCTCATGCTCGTAAATACATGAGAATAAGTTACCGAGCTTAGTCTTTGTTCTTTCTAGTGCTCATAAATAAGTGAGAATGTAACCGAGTATACTTTTATCACTTTTTCAGACTTGTAAAGGTTATACAAAAAAGGAACCCCCTGGAGTTCCCTTTAAGCTCTTTTCAGACTCTCTAAACATGAAAAGATCGCCGAGTGACCTTGCTGTTTTCACGCTCGATAAAGTATTTGAAGAAAGTGTCTGGTGAGCGATAATTTATCTCTTTTTCGGTCTCATCCAGACTATTTTATGAAAAAGGAACTGAGAGAGTTCTCTTTTAAGTGTTTTTCCAGACTCTATAATCATGAAAAAACCTTCAAGTTTTCTATCTGGACTCGTTAAACAAACATTGACAGACCCGTAATGGGACCGAACCACTCCTTCTTAGGGTTCATTAAATATACTCCGAGGGACTCGTTCGAAAGATGAGATTATATCAACAAGCATATGTTATCCTCCTCAAGCTTGCGTAAAAATAAAGAGGTACTTTCCAGAAATGGTGGGGGGAAATTTGGGAAAGGGATATGTTTTCATCTTCGTATTGATTGGTAGTAAGTGTCGCTCTTGAACATGACACCCCCTATTCATCATTTGAAGCCGGTTTGGAAAATCCATTTGTCTCTCATTCAATTTGCTACAAGGTCATTCCCTGTGTCGTCTTTGAGTCAATGCTGCCAAATCATTGGTCGTGTCGTTCATATGTTCAAGAGAAGTCCATATGAAACCTATATTGAGTCGTCCATCTGCAGTTATCCATTCTCTCTGTGTCGGCCTTCCCTATGTCCAGTCCAATTCACATCATACTCTATTTCACCTTCAAAATCTGTTACTCATTTCGTGTCATTGATGGGGGATACATCAAGGCCCTCCTGTGATGAGTTTTGTTCCATCGACTTCAGCTCATTATCCGGAATCAAAACTTAGAAATTATTTGGTACCTTGGAGCTTGCATGCCTCAATGGCAAGTCTCCTTGCTTTCGACAGAGGGTTTACATCATTGACCCCTGATTGAAAGATTCCATCGGATGTTCAACATCAACTCATTTATTCACACTCAATGGATTGTACTAGGGTACATTGGGAGTCATTGACATCAATGGTGATTTCCCTCGCACTTGTTAACGGTTTTATCAATGACTGGTAATCAAGTGGTTTCTGCCATGTTTGACTTCAACAAATGTAATCACATGGTTAGATTCATACTTTGGTG
>JASDQU010011107.1:57519-69379 GCA_032191745.1 Picea mariana | reverse complement strand
TTTTCTTTCCATAACTTTTGTAATAGAGAAAAGATTACTTTTGCGCTCGCCAAAGTTGTTCCCCATGTCAAAGATTGGTGGGAAAATTTATGTGAGGAAAAGGAAACAGAGGAACCTTCATTATTTACAGTCATGACCACCTTGGAATCCTTCAGGGATGCTATTAAGGAACAATAATACCCTGTTGGAAGTTATGATGACTTGTATACCAAATGGACCACACTGCAGCAAGAAAGAGACCAAGCAGTGCTAAATTTCACAAATATCTTCCATACCTTGCGCACCAAGCTGGGTATAAAATATTTGGAGCGACATTTGGTGCTCAAGTATCACAGTTGTCTGCATAGATACATCCATACCGAAATGGAATTTCTGGACATCTCATCCTTGGGTGCGACCTACCGATATGCCATCAAAATCAAGTAGAAGCTCAAACAAAATATGCAACAATTTGGGCCTAGGAACCCCTCACAACAAAAGTTAGGAAAGGGCGGCCCCAACCCAAAGAACAAAGGACAAAGAAAATAGGGAATGTATCAGGACATCTAGTCCAAGCCGCAAGCAAGGAAGGACACCAAAAATACAGTCCAACAGGTATAAACTCTCCTCAAAAAGTCCAGAAGGGTGAAAAACCCTTACTCACCAATATCGGAAAGGCAATGGACAAGCTCTATCACCGGGAAGTGGTGCGACTTCCATAAGAGCCCTTGGCATAACACTGTTGAATGTTGCTCAAAGCAGTCATTGGTGGCTGAAGTGAAAGCCTTTTTATAAATGCAATTTCTGACTCTGAGTCAGAACTAGAAAGGGGAAGATGGATCATTGATTTTGAACCTAGTGCCACCGTTGCTACCACCAAGCTCCAGCCTGGTGAACCAGAAGAGCCAGAAAAAGGAGAGTGCCTCTTCCATTCATAGATGTGGGTAAAAGGTACCCTGTTGCACTTCATCATTGATAGTGGTATCTAGAAGAACCTCATCTCAGCGGAGGTCATCAAGCGGTTGGCCCTGTCGACAACCCTGCACCCACAACCCTACACCTTTGGATGGCTCCACCAAGGAAGCAATCTTCGCATCAGCTAACAATGTCAAATGTCGTACGACATCAAGCCCTTCAAAGATGAGGTATTGTTTGATGTTGCTCCTCTCGAAGTTTGTGATGTTCTTTTGGTCCAACCTTATTTATGGAAACATCATGTTGTATATGAGTCTAGGCCTCGTAGTGTTACTATTACTTTGAACAGGAAATTGTACAGGATACTCGAGGCAGTCCCAACTAGTGATATTTCCTTGATCTCTACCAAGAAATGCAGGAAGTTCATCTCTTAGATGGGGAAGTTTGTTTTCTTCATTATTTTCTCTCAGAATGAGCGAAATATAACAGCCACATCCAGGGTCTCTATGGCTGACCTCTCCACACAATAGAGGTAAGTAGATAAGGTCGTGGAAGAATACTCAGATATCTTCTCCTCGCCTACAGAGGCACATCTCCACTACCATGTCAAGCACCCCATCGATTTGATTCTTGACACATCATTGCCCAATGGGATAGTCTATCGACGCTCTCTATTAGAGAATGAGGAGATCAAGTGACAGATCCAAGAACTGATCCACAAGGGGAACATCTGTCCCATCTCATCACCTTACGGGAGCCCAATCGTGCTGGTACAAAAGAAAGATGGAACTTGGCGACTCTGCATTGATTATCGGGCTCTGAATAAAATCACTGCCAGAAACCGATACCTGATTGTCTGAATCGATGACCTCCTTGATCAAATCACGGGAGCCAAATACTTCAGTAAGATTTATCTAAAGTATGAATACCACCTGGTCCCGATAGAACAGACAGATGTATGGAAGACTGTCTTCAAGTCAAAGGAAGGCCTTTTTGAATGGTTGGTCACGTCCTTTGGTTTGACAAATGCTCTAGCCACTTTCATGAGGATGATGGAAGATATCCTATGACCATTCACCAATACTTTTGTAATGGTATATCTGGATGAAATTCTCATTTACAACAAGACATGGGTAGAACACTTGCAGCATATTTAGCAGGTTCTGCTCATCTTGTGACAACATAAGCTATACGCCAACATGGAAAAATTCTCCTTCGACATGGACAGGATCCATTACCTAGGCTACATCGTTGATCAGTATGGCATACATGTGGATCCATCCAAGATCCAATTCATTCATGACTGGCCAGCCCCAACCACACTCACTGATCTTCAAAACTTCTTGGGACTTGCCAATTTCTACTATAGGTTCGTGTTGGGATTCTCCCATATTGCATGGACCCTTAGCCAAATAACTAGAGGTGGTGGAAAGGAGAAATTTGCATGGGATCGATCCCAACAACAAGAATTCGATGATTTGAAGCAGCGCTTGTGGTCATCTCTAGTAATTTCACTACCATACTTGCAGCAACCCTTTGAGATTGAGACAGATTCTTCAGACTATGTTGTGGGTGTCATTCTCACTCAGCAGGACCACCCTGTGGCCTATAATAGTGAGACACTATCAAATGTTTTCCATAAGTACCCTACTTATGACAAATAAATGTACACCATTGTGCAATCCTATCGCCAGTGGAGACATTACATTCTTGGGAAGGAGACAGTCATTGAAACTGATCATAAGCCACTGGAATTCATGTAGACACAAGGAAAATTGGAGAATGACCGCCAACAAAAGTGGTCCACATACTTGCAGCAATTTCGCCTCAACATCAAGTATAAAACAGGAAGCACCAACCGTGTCGCTGATTTCCTCAGTAGAAGTCTAGTCACACCACTCACCACAGTTCTAGACTCTTGTGACCATGAGACCTCTGGATGGCCCCAACTTTATGCGACAGACCCAGACTTTGCCACCACCTACTAAATGTTGGGTGCAAATGCAGTTGTTGATAATTTCAATCTTCAAGATGGGTTGTTGTGTCGTCTAGGCCATATCTGTGTTCCATCAAGCGAGTGAGAGAAGCTGATCTAGGAAGCCCACTACAGTCGGGTGGCAAGAAACTTCAGCATCAAAAAGACAGTGGCGATGCTACAAAAACATTTCTATTGGCCGAAACTTTGACAGGAGGTCAACAAGTGTATCAAGTCCGGTACTTCCTGCATTATTGCCAAACCGACCACTAAGAAACAGGGCATGTACACCCTTCTTCCTACTCCTGACAGACCATGGGAATCCATCTTAATGAAATACATGTTGGGCCTCCCGTCCACCAAGCGGAGAAATGACTGTGTTTTTGTGTTTGTTTATCACTTTTCTAAGATGGCGATTATGGTTGCCTGCAAGAAGAGCATCACAACAGAGGCCACTGCCAAGCTCTTCTTTGAATGAGTCTGGGTACATTTTTGGAATCCCACAAACCATTGTCTCATATTGGGACATTCGATTTCTCATTACATTCTGGTCGAGCCTCTGGTCACTGCTGGACACCAAGATCACCAAATCCATGGCCTTCCACCCCTAGACAAATGGCCAAACCGAGGTCGTAAATCGAATGATTGTGCATATCCTTCACATGTATAATTCCAAGAACCATCATATATGGGCTAAGAGCCTTCCATGTGTCCAACATAGCTGCAAATGAGCCCTACATAGATCAATCGACCATAGCCCCTTTCAGCTGGGGTTGGGATTCCAACCATTGGGTCCCATAGATTTTGCACTTCCCCTTGCGGTCACCTCGACTCACTCATCTCCTGCTCCAAATGAAGCTAACAAAGCCACATGATTCATTAAACATATCCAATACATCTGCCAACACATTCAAGATATCCTACAGAAGTCCAATGACAAGTACAAGCAACACCATGATCAACATCGGGTGCCACATAAGTTTCAGGTGGGCGACAAAGTTTGGTTGCACTTGCTGAAAGAACGCCTTATAGGACCCCATCAGAACCTTCTCTCACTTCGTTATGGGTCATACACCATCACCAAGGCTATGGGGGATAATGCTTTTGAGCTCAACATTCCTTGTTTCCTTGGCCTACACCCAGTGTTCAACGTGGATCTCCTTCGCCCTTATTTCCCACCATTATTGGACACCTCATAAGTAGCATAACAGATGACATCAACAGATCTCAACCTCGACTGCATAAAATAGGAATCCAATGATTAGATTGTGTACACACATATTAAGGGAACTCGACAGCAAAGGATCCATACTTATCGAGTTGTCAAAGCAGCGCAACTCCTGCACCAAGGAAAGTGGTTCACTCGAGGCCAAATTCAGAAGAAATTTCCTCATCTGATGGGGGAACTCAATGCAATGGAGAAAATTTCTTCCTAAGGAGGGAGGATTGATCCAGGTGGATATCAGTGGCCATTAACCTTTTCCAACTGGCTCAAAACAATTTTCTGGCAATTTTGGTAATTTACTATTTTTAGTAGTTTTTCGGGTCCTCAAATTTTCGGAGACGTTTTGAGGCCCTAAACGATGTTTTTTGGGAAAATGGGGAGCAACATGTAATATCCTTCGATGTTTCCCCCAAAATTAATCTCCTCGACTATACCTTTCCAGCGGGCTATCATGCACCTAAAATGGAGATCGTATGCAAAAGTTACGACCCGATGAAGTTGATGTACTAACTTACCCAAATGGGGCCCACATGACTTTTGGTGCTTCATCTCCTAGGGTTAGGTTTTTGGATGTCTAGGGTTTTTGTCATTCTTTTTTATTGTAAAAAGGCATTTAGAGCCTCATTGTAATCATCTTCTTGCGAATGAGCACAACCGTCACATCTCTTCTCAAAGATAATCCACCACCATTCCAGCAAGCTTGTTTTCTGCTGCATTTTATAGTTTCAGCTTATTTCCTTATTGAATAAAAAACCAATTTTACTGTATCTCTGTTATTATGTGTTAAGCACCTGTTAATAATCTGTAGTCATTTCGTTATGCTCATAAAATCTGGATCATTCATTAACAAAGATATTGTTATTTGTGGTACTCTAGTTCTTCTACAATTTCATATTACTATTATAATCTATCATTTCTATTCTAAATCTTGGTCTATTATGTTATTTGTACAGTATGAAGAGAAAGGGTCCCTCTTTTCACTCTCTTTCATAGTAGTATATTGGTTGAATTATATCCACAAATAATGGCTAATAGATCTTAATATCATTATCCTAATCCAACAACTTCAAATGGAACCCTATGCATATCAAGGATACATTTGGAAAAGTAAAGAGATTTTGTTTAAATGATGTATTTATTTGACCACGCAGACACCATTTGAATCACGAGTGTTATCTACACCATATTTCTCTCCCACAATAGGTCATTCTTGGTTTATAAAAACACATGAAAGGATCAATCATTTTTTTTTGTGGGAAGATGTGAAGAAGAACATACATGCCTTTATGGAACAGTGTAACATTTTCCAATGAAACAAGAGAGATATAATCAAACCTTGATGTCAACTCCAACATTTACCAATTCTACCAACTATATGGAGTAATATTTCTATGGACTTCATTGTGGGGTTACAAAAAACTGAAAATAAATTTGTAATCATGGTTGTGGTTGATTGTCTTTCCAAACATGCTCAATTTTGTGATGTTCGACACCCCTTCAAGGCCTTTATGGTGTCTCAAGTATTCATGTATAATATATTTAAACTTCATGGAATTCCATAGTTTATTGTGATGGATCATGGCCTCACCTTCACTGGCAATTTTTTGTAACAATTGTTTTGGCTCCAGGGAACTCAATTGAATTTCAACACCACATATCACCCACAAAATGATGGTTAGGATAAATTTGTTAAGAAGTGCTTGGAATAATATTTAAGGTGCTTTACTTTAGAGACATAATTCCCATGGGTCCATTGTCTCTCTCTATCCAAATGGTGGTATAATACAACTTATAATGGTGGAACATGAATGACTCCCTTGGAGGCTATCTATGGTAAAAATCCCCCATCAATATTATCCTATTTACCAGGAGTCTCTAAGGTGTAGTAACTTGATAAATCCCTCACAACTCGAGCTGAAATTCTCTGCAATATCAAGGGTAATATATTCATGGCTCAAAATTGAATGAAGAAACAAGTTGATTAGCATTGTTGTAAATGATATTTTGACAAAGGATATTGGTTGTTCTTCCATCTACAACCTTATAAAGAGATATCACGTAAATACAACCACCGCTAGAATATTTCTCCCAAGATTAATGGCCCTTATAAGGTTCTCAAATTTATTGGGCAGTGGATTACAAATTGTAGTCAACTCTAATTCTAGTATTAAAACTTGCCTTCCAAAACTATATGAAGAAGGTTCCATTTTGTTGCATCCAAAGTTCGTCCTTGAGAAATGGGAGATGCATATTCATTATCACACTATATAAGATGCACTAATGCAATGGAAGAATATCTGGGCTAAGGATGCCACAATGGAAGCAATATAGGTCCTTCAACAATTCATTCATATTCAACCTTGAGGGAAATGTTGTTTTATAAGAGGGAGGGCATGTTAGGGTCCTACATGTTGGAAACATGCCAACAAATTTCATAATGAAGTCACATGCACATGCATGCATCTATGCTAATGTGTATGCTTGCAATCTATTTATGAACTGTTCGTGTAACTATGTGATCTATTCATGATCAGTCTGTGTAAATGAGTGATATATGTTATATATGCGAGCATACCCATAGAGGTGTGATTACGATGTGAGTTCAAGCATGTGCAAGATGTGTAGAGAGCATAGTGTGTGTGAGGAGAGGATGCTTGTATGCCTATGAAGGATATTGTAATTATCCCTTGAGTAATAAGAATACCGATAATCATTTCTCGTGGTTATTTCCCTCATTGCATTTCCACATAAATAACTGTGTCTAGTATTGGATTGTTGTGCTTGGTTTAATGCATGTTTGATATTTCTTGTTTATGATTTGTTTTATGCTATGTTTTTCTTTCAACGCCTAACAAGTGGTATCAGAGATTAAAGTTGAAGGAGTAGAGAACGAAGGAAAAGAGAATCTGGTCGCTAGATTGGAGAGCAAGTGAACCGAGTTGAGTCGAGCCGAGTGAAGTGGATCATCCTAGGACAAGTTTTATTACACCATTGCAGGTTGTCCCTATAGCAAAGTGTGATGGTCATAGGAACACTTTCAAAATTGTCAAAATTTTGGAATCATCATGGGCAGTAAATAATGCACAGTGCGACATCATCACAGACACTACATAGTGCACAATGTGACATCGACGCATGCATCACATTACACACAGTATGACATCATCATGGGAACTACATAGTGAAAAGTGCAAAATTGTCCCAAGCTATAGTTTGATAAGGTGCGATGATTCGTAATAATTGTAGGCTACCCTCATTAAAGGTGCAGCGATCTTGAAGTATAAGTTTTTTTTTTTTCATATAAAGAGGCTCGGTTTTATAAGCAGTTGTTTTGGAGTTGCTTCTGTTAATGGTGAAAGTAGAGAGTTCCAAGTTTGAGGTGGCAAAATTTTAGTGGTAAGAATAGCTTTGTGCTATGGAAGCTCAATATCCAAGATCTTGTTTTGCAACAAGGATTTGAAAAGGACTTGTCTAGAAAGTCAAAGAAACTAACAAGCATGATAGACGAAGGATGGGAGGATCTGGATGCAAGAGCCCTCAGTACTATTTGTTTGTGTCTAACAGATGAGGTGTTTTTTAATATCATTGAAGAGACGAAAATAATAGGTTTGTGGACTAAGTTGGAGAGTATGTATATGACAGAGAACTTGTCAAATAGAATCTTCTTGAAGCAGAAGTTGTACATCTTGTAGATGAAAGAAGGTATGCAAATTGATGATCACTTGAATGTTTTCAATACTCTTATTTTTCAGTTAACTAGTATGGAAGTAAAGTTTGAAGATGAGGACAAGGCAATTACGCTACTGTGTTCGTTTCCTAATTTCTAGGACCATCTGGTCACAACTGTGTGGTTTAACACAACAGATTCCATTGATTATGACATTGTTGTGGGAGCTTTGTTATCTGAGGAGATAAGGAAAACATATGGTAAAGAAACATCAAAAGTAGAAGCAATGGTGGTCAGAGGTTGATCTACAGAAAGAGGAAAAAATAAGAGGGGTACATCAAGGTCTAAGTCAAGAGGAAAAAAGAGTAAGAAAAATTGTTGGTTCTGTGGAATATCTGGGCATCTCAAGAAGGATTGATGGAAAACACATAATGCATCCAAGGAAGACTCCACAAAAGAATTAGAGGAAGCTGCTAATGTAGTTGAAACAAGTTCAGGTTTCAGTTCAGGTTCCAGTTCAGGTATGGTTGATGAAGTATTGTCTACTTGTGATGTTTCACATCAACATCAACATTGGTTGTTATATTCAGGTGCGTCCAACCACACGTGTCTTCATAGAAATCGGTTCTCGACTTACCAATCTATTGATGATGGTTTTGTTTTTATGGGAAATGTTTTTTCTTGTAAAATTGTTGGAGTTGGTAGCATCCATATTAAAATGCATGATGGTTTTGTAAGACCATTAGCAGATGTAAGGCATGTCCCCGAAATGAGAAATAAATTGATATCTTTGGGAATTCTGGATTCTGCTGGTTACAAGTGTACAACTCAAGGTGGAGTATTGAAGGTGTCCAAAGGCATATTAGTAGTCATGAAGGCAAATAGAACTAGGAACCTTTATCATCTTGAAGGAAGGATCGAAGTAAATCAAGTAGTGGTATCATATGAAGATGCAAGTGAATCTGTCTGTTTATGGCATCATCGTCTTGGTCATATAAGAAAGAAAGGACTTAAGGTACTGGTTGATTGTAAGTCACTTCCATGTTTGAAGTTTCTGAATTTGAATTTCTGCAAGTATTGTGTTTTTGGAAAACAAAGTAAACAAAAGTTTAAAACATGAAGGCATATAATAAAAGGTATCCTTGATTACAGTCATTCAGATGTTTTGGGACCATCCCCTATAGTTTCTCTTGGAGGATCGTCATATTTTGTGACATTTATAGATGATTAATCTAGGAATGTTTGGGTCTACTTACTTAAAAGAAAAGTTGTTGTATTTAATACTTTTAAGCAATTTAGAGCTTTGGTTGAAAAGAGAATTGACATGTCAATCAAGTGTTTAAGGACAGATAATGGAGGTGAGTTCACATCTATGGAATTTGATAACTATTGCAAGGAAGATCATATCTAAATACATAAGACCATGGTTTATACTCAGCGGAATGGTGTTGATGAACACATGAATAGGACTCTTCTAGAGAGAGCAAGGAGCATGATTAGTAATGCCAAAATGCAACACGAATTGTGCGCATAAGCAGTTCTTATAGCATGCTATATTATAAATAGGTCACCATCAACTACAGTAAACTGTAAGATTCCAGAAGAGGTATGGAAAGGTCATTCGTGTGATTTTTCAAATCTGAGAATATTTGGTTGTGATGCTTATGCTCTTATTTCTAAAGATCAATGTTCTAAGTTAGATCTTAGATCAAAGAAATATGTCTTTGTTGGTTATGGTGATGGAGTTAAGGGGTACATATTGTGGGATCCCACTGCCCACTAACTCATCATTAGCATAGATGTAGTATTTTATGAATGCTCGCTCCTAAAATTAGAATTGGTAGATGTTGAAGTGAGACAAGAAAAGGTACTGCAAGTTCCAGAAGAAGAAGATGAAGATGAAGATGAAAAAAATATCCAGGAAACTGAGGATATGCCTCAACCATCTCTAAGGATATCTTCATGGTTCAGGAATCCTCCTACAAGGTAAGATGATTATGTTTCATCTATGGCTTGAGTTTCTATTGATGGAGAAACTAGTTTTTTTCGGGAAACAATTAAGGTATCTGAAAGTGCTCAGTGGAAGAAAACTATGAAAGAAGAAATGGATTCCTTAGAGAGGAATCAGACATGGGACCTGGTAGAACTTCCAAAGGACAAGAAGGTTGTTGGATACAAGTGGGTCTACAAACTGAAAAAGGGTGTTGATGATAAAGTCAAAAGGTATAAAGCAAGACTAGTAGGAAACTGGTATTCTCAAAAGGAAGGTATTGGTTTTCATGATATATTTTCACCAGTTGTGAAGCTTGTTTTAGTTCATGTTATGTTAGCACTAGTTGCTTTACTTGATATTGAACTAGAGTACCTAGATGTTAAAACAATGTTTCTACCTGTATATTTAGATGAGGATATATATATGGAACAACCATAAGGGTTTTTTTAGGATTGCAATAAGAGGTTTGTTTGCAAACTCAAGAAGTCATTGTATGGCCTGAGATAGTCTCCCAGGCAATGGTACAAGAACTTTGATTCCTTCATGGTGAGATTAAATTTTACAAGAAGTGAATATGATCATTGTGTTTACTTTTAAAAGTTGGAAAATGACATGTTCATTATTTTGGTGTTATACGTTGATGATATGATTGTGGAAAGAAAAAGCATGGTCAAAATCAATAGGTTAAAGGCTTAGTTGGCTAGGGTGCTTGATATAAAGGATCTAGGAGTATCAAAACAAATCTTAGGGATGGAGATACACAAAGACATGAAAAGCCGTAAGCTGTGGTTATCAAAACAGAAGCACGTGGAGAAAACACTTATGAGAATTGGTATGAATAATGTGAAAGATGTATAGCTCCCCTTGGCTTTTCATTTCAATATTTCTTTAGGGTTATGTCCTATTAATGACGAAGAAAAGGATTATATGTCTCGTGTACCATATGCTAATGCAGTGGGAAGTTTGATGGATGTGATGGGGAGTACTAGACCATATGTTTGACATCTAGTTGGTGTTGTCAGTCGATACATGGAAAATCCAGGAAACAAGCATTGGGAAGTAGTGAAATGGGTGCTTCGATATCTTAGAGGCATAAGTAGTTATTTTATCACCTATGATGGTTCCAAAGATTCAGTTTGCAGTTATGTAGATTCATGTTTTGTAGTTGAATTTCACAAAAGGAGATCCACGTCAGGATATGTCTTTACTCTTGCAGGAGGACCTGTTAATTGGATGTCAAAGATTCAAAACATAGTCACTTTATCCACTATCGAGGCAGAGTATATGCATTCTCCACATGCATGCAAGGATGCAATTTGGCTATAGGTTTTATTGGTTGAGTTTGGAAGGATGCAAAACAAGGTGAAAGTATTTTGGAATAGTCAAAGTTCTATTCATTTGGCTAGAAATATAGCTTATCACAATAAGACGAAGCATATTTCTATTAAGTACCATTTTGTAAGATAGGTTGTTGATGAAGGTAGAGTGGCCCTGGAAAAGGTCCATACAAAAGTGAATTTTACATACATGCTTATGAAACTAGTTTTGTTAGAGAAGCTACAGTGGTGTTTGGATTCTCTTGGCTTGCATAAAAGGTGATAAATTAATTAAGGGAGTGATGTATCAGGTAAATTGTTGTCAATATGGAGATTGTTGGAAACATGCCAACAAATTTCCTCATGCAGTCATGTGCACAAGCATGCAACTATGTTAATATGCATGCATGCAATCTATTTATGAACTGTTCATGTAACTATGTGATCTATTCATGATCAATCTGTGTAACTGAGTGATAAATGTTATATATGCGAGCATACCTATAGAGGTGTGAGTACGATGTGAGTGCAACAGTGTGCAAGTTGTGTAGAGAGAACAGTGTGTGTGAGGAGAGGATGATTTTATGCCTATGAAGGTTATTGTAATTCTCCCTTGAATAATAAGAATACCAATAATCATTTCCCATGGTTTTTTCCCTCATTTGGTTTCTACATAAATCATTGTGTCAAGTGCTAGATTGTTGAGCTTGGTTTAATGTGTGTTTGATCTTGTTTGTTTATGCTATGTTTGATGCAATGTTTTGCTTCCACTGCCTAACACTACCTTGAC
>JASDQU010011107.1:34831-45723 GCA_032191745.1 Picea mariana | reverse complement strand
TGATGTTGGGTATGTTACAGTATGTTCCACAAAGAGAACAAAAGAGTTCTCTCATGTAGCATGCCTTGGCGTGGGTGGTTGGGGATGTTACAAAAAGTGAAATGGAAATGGATATGTGGTCGATTAATTGTTTAGTGCTATGGTGAATCGACTTGGCCCATACATTGAATTGAATGAGGTTAGAAGGGAGAAGCGATGTGCATTTACTGCACGTCACTCAAACTCCCCCTCGAGCCCGTCACCCTAGTCATTCTTGCATCTTGGTTTTGGGTCTGGTGGTTGTTGTTGTTCTGCTTTGTTCAGTCATGAAGGAGATATACATTCTTGTTTTTACCTCATGCAGGCTTTTTCGAGGTATGGATTTCTTAATTGCCCATTCATGATGGTTATTCTTCCCTTTGAATCAACTTTTGGCTCTGGATTTCTCATGGTCTGTGTTATTCTTAAGTTGTTATTATATATTTGAACTGTGTATTGGTGTTTGTGTCTATGGTTTCTTATGGTGATTATTTTGGACTATTGGCACTTTAAAAAATAAATGATTATGCTCTCCTTGCTATGTGTAATCTTTGCATGGGATTATTGATAAAAATGGTAGTGAATCGTGCTCAGTCATAGATAGGGTTTTGAGTATGGCACCTTTGTTGAAATTGAGTATCATGTCTTGCCAAAGCTCTGAGCTTTGCGTGTATCCCACTTATGGATTGTCATAACACATCTCTGTGTTTAATTTTCCCAGTCCATGCTCGTCTATGTGGCTAGTATTTTTTACCCTATGGGTTGCAATGTGAAGTGATGAAATATTAAAGTAACTTGTGCCTTGTCTAGATAAAACTACGTGTTGTTAAGCTGCTTTCTAATGCCCTCAATGACACAGTTTCCAGAAAAGCATTGCACAGTATGAGTTTAACATCACCCAAAAGTTGTCCCCGAGGTGTAGGACAGTCGGTGATGGAGTGTGTTGTTAAGCCACTCCGTGATGTTAAAGTCACCGGTTCGAAACCTGCGGGGACAAAAAATCCAACCATGTTAAGGGTTGGTGTGGCNAGGTTAATCGTAGGTCCTGCACAAATTAACAAACAAACAAAAAAACATCACCCAAAAGTTTATAGAAGCATTATGGATGCTTTCTGTCTAGGCACAGGTTGTGCTTGGACACTCATATTATAGTTTTAATTAAGAGATTGGCTTCATTTCTTTTTCCTAATAGAATTGGAAATCTGTTGTTTTGGTAATCCTCACAACCGAGAGTAATGTTACATGTTATGTTTCTGTGGTAAATTGTGAAAGGCATGAATTGTTTGTGTTATTCGAAGTCTTAACCCTCTGGTCGAACCACCTGTTCTTACCTTCCACTTGTTGTTTTAAACCCTAATTATGATATTGTTATCATTTTACTCCAGTCAATGGTTGATGGAGCACTGTGTGTGCTTGGTTACTTGGGCACAATTTTGGTTGCGTTCATCGTTTGGAAATTCTGGAAGAAGTTTGTACGCAATGATTTATTTGAAGCTTGGTCTTGAAGTATTGCATGTTATTTGGTTCAAATGTTATGTTGACTGTATTTAAAGGACACATGTGCGTGAATTGTTTGAGGCTCGAATATGAGTTATCATATCCAGTTTGATTGCTTTGAATAGTGTTTACATAGTTCATGGATATAAGTGCTTGTAAATACTGTGCATGTTCATGTTAGTTTAAAAGGATTTAGCATTGGAGTTAATGTATGATTATGGCTCAAAGGTTATTTTGGTTTCTCATATCGATTTTAATGCTTTCGTAATGATTTTCATATAATGATTATGTGGATACAAAGGCTGGTGCAATTAAATAGTTCTTAGATTATTATTTGGAAGGCAGCAAGCAAATTTGTCGAAGGAAGTAACAATTTGAATTATTGTTTTGAAAAGGAACATTTTTAAAACTTTGGAAGGTCTGAACAGGGATATGTTTTGATTGCATGTTTTCATTTGTTTTCAATTGAACAGTACCCATTTCAATTCCTTGTCATTCTATCATTTTTCTCTCATTATATCCCCCTCATAATCCCAATTTCACTTATTGTACCCATGTTATATGAAATAAATACAAAAAGGAAAAGTCTGTGCAAAAGCAACAAAAGGATAACACATCAAGGATTGATGATTGATATTTTGGTATTTTATTACACAGTTTAATTATTTAATTAATTGTCGAACAGTTTCATGTATTAATCCCTAGAATTATACCACTTTTCACTAATTATACTCCCTCCATATGTCCCATAAGCCCTATCACCCCCTGTTCACTTGGCGATTATTAAATGGTTTGTTACGAATGGATTTGCATGTATATCGTGTCAGTTTATGAGACAATTGCTGATTCATGTAGAAGAATGTCATGTATGGTTTATTAAGAGCTTAGTTACTGACGAACTATTTCTACAGGATGAGTTTCTTCAGCGGGAGAAGCCATGGCAGAGATAATAGAGGCAGAGGAAATTGGAACCGAGGTCCTAGAATGCTTATATTTTCCATACATTTTGATGTTGACCCCCAAGAATTGAACCAGTTGTTCCAAGTTGGGTTCTTTAACTAGATTGGTCGTGGAATAGTACACCCTTGGCTAGAAAGGCCTCCTTTCCAGCCTCAGAACATCCCTGGCATTTTCGTTTCTCCTCTTGTGTCCTTGCAACCAGAAGTCCCTACGAATGATGGATGGGAAGAGATTTTCAACCTGATTGTCTCTCACCATCATGGCTGGCCCAATATGTCATTTCCTCTCTCACCACCTGTCATTCCTAATGTCCATATTTCTCATGTTGATTCACCTGTTCAATCCTCACATGCTAGTAAAATACTAAAAACTGATGTTCCCCATGTGCAAGATAAAGGCAAGGTAGTTGCCTCCCCTTCTTCTCCATCAAATTATTCCTCAAAATATATGTCTTCCCGCATGCATTTGAAAGACCAGTTTTCACACGTTATCAATGAGATACATTCCCAAGGGTCTAACCAACCATGGGATACTTCCGAGAAATCAAAGGGGGGCAGCAGTGGAAAAAGAAAAATTTCCTCCCAGAGTGGCAAGTATGGCTTTTAGATTGTTTTTTTTTATGATTTGAGTTGATTAAGACAATGTTGATGGTTCTTAGAATGTTTGGACAACAAGATTTGTTTTGATATTTTGTGTATAATATGGATGATCTGATCATTTAGATTTCTGTGGTGAGAGATTTGTTTAGAAATTGTTGGAAGAACCACAATGTTTTTGATAGCTTGTCGACGTTTCAGATCCACAAAAGGATCCATATTCAGGACAAAAAAGCCTGAAGATGGATCCTGTTGTGAATCCAAAACGTCGACAAGCTATCAAAAACATTGTGGTTCTTTCAACAATTTCTAAACAAATATGGATGATGTCGATATTTACATTTTTTTTTGGACATGATAAATTATTTATGATATTTAAATATCTAATTTGAAAGACATTTAAGGGAGCTACAAGGGTGGCATGTGGTTCAAATGATTATCCTTTTTGTGTTATATTTTATGATTTGAAAAGAAGATATTTGTGGGAGTCACAAGGGGTCCCACCTACCTAGTTATTATTAATTAAAGACCCTTTACTATATTATTATTATTTACCTCTCCTAAACTAATTAGTTAAGTCAAACTAACTTAACTAAAGAAAGTAGTTGAACTTCTTCAACTTATTTGGAAAGAATAAAAGTTGAATGAGAAGAAGAAACAATGGGATAATAGAAAGAGAAAGCAAGACTAAGGTTTTCTCTTTTGGTTTCATAAGATAGTTTCAGTTTTCATTTATTCTTAAGTTAATTCAAAGCCTAATTCTCTTTGTGATAGCGGGGTCTTATTGTAGACAGCAAGGTTCGAGACTTGACCAAACTTTTCAGACGCTTGTTTTAGAGGTGTTGATCCATCCTTGATAGTCTATTTATTTTTGTATGTTTGTGAATAAGTTTCATGGCTAATAAAGAATATCTTGTAGAGTCAAATTGGCAATAGTTTGTGGCAAGCTGATCCAGATTATAAATTTCAGTTTTACTTGATTGTCATAGTCTTTTTGTATGGTGTTCATCGGGGATCTCTAAATCAGACTTTGTTCCATGCCCTCGCAGGGGTTTTGTAAAGAGAAAAACAATTTTGATATCTCATAATGAAATAAATCAGATTGTTATTATGTCTTATATATGTGTATTTATGACTTGGTCACTTTTCTCTTTTTGATCTCCATGTTTACTTTCTGTAATCTGTATATATTTCAGAAACTTATATAAATTTTATTTTATATTGAAACATTCTTTTCGTAAATAAATCAGCCTTGATCCTAGTAATTAATACTTACGGATTGAGAGAATATTTTTGAGGCTATAAAACCAAGGGTGATATTCCCGACTATCTTTCCCTAGTCAAGCAAGATTTGAAAATGATTGAGTAAGGTAATTCATACCTTTTTTTCAACAAGGGGGAAGGAATGTTCCAAATGGATATTGGTGTCCACCCACCTATTCCACTGGCTACAAACACAGTTTTCCACCTTGGCAATTTTTTTCTACAATTTTTCGAGGCTCAACTTTCAAGGTCGTTTTGAGGCCCTAAACGGCATTTTTTTGGCGCAATAGTGCCTAGCATGTAATTTAAGGTAGATGTTATGTTGAATGGGATGTTTACTTCTTGTCTAGACCTTTTGTATATCAAGCGCCCCAAATGGAGATCATACGCAAAAGTTACGCCCTCGGGAAGTTGACTTATGAACTACCCCCATTCGGGCCCACAAACCTTTTGGTGTTTCATCTTCTGGGGTTAGGGTTTTGGATGTTTAGGGTTTTCTCATTAATTCCTTATGTTTAAAATTCCTTTTGAGCCTCATTATAAATATCTTCTTGCGAATGAGCGTAGCCATCACATATCTTCTCATAGATAAGATACCACCATTCTACCAAGTTTATTTTGTTGTACATTTTTAGTGTTCTTGTACATTTCATTCATTAATATAAATTAATTATTACTGTATCTTTATGTTTTTTTCATGTTTTTGTGTTTCATTTCGTTCACTCACAAGTCCATATCAATTCATGTCAAAAATTGTTTTAACTTCCCATACGAATTTTCTCCCTTTGTCTTACTTGCTTGACTCACACATTTCCCTAAGTTGATTGTACTCATCCCCCATGCTCCCAATAACTATGGGATGTGAATTCTCACACCCACCCTCTTACATGCATTCAATAATTGGATTTGGGGACACCCAATCAAAAAATAGTTTTTAATACATATTGATAATAAAATTTAGGAATGTGGGTGGAATTAATAGACATGGGAAATTCCCCCTTGGACCCCTCTATTAGACATTCTCTTAGACCCTCCCCTGTTTTTTGAATTAATGCAGCCCCCATCTCTATCCATGTCCCCTTAGGAGATGGCATCACATTTTATTATTAAATTCAGAAATACAATTCGCATATACATCGCTTGGCCATGGCCACACATTATGTCTACATTAATAATTAATTAAACTAGGGATCATAGAGGAGATTTTACACGTTTCCTAATAAATTTACCTCTGTAGGTAGCCAAAGTTGTTGTTTGAAATTATTTTTCATTTGGGAGAAGGTGCACAGGAGGAGTAAAGTTGAAATATTCAATTGGCCATAACTTCCAACTCGAAACTCAGAATTGGGAAAACGAATAGTCATTGGAAAGGCCTTGAGGAGGAGAATTCATAAAGAAACCTATAAAATTGATTTTTCATTCAACTCAGAAGAAGATGACTAGTGGTCATTACAGAGATGAAATTTTTTGCATTATTTTTCCAGAACTGTGTATGTGTATATTTTTTTCTAATAGATATTTTATTGCATGCACATTTTCTTGCAAAATTAATAGGTTCAAAAGGGAATTTTAGTTCCTAAATGAGAACCACAATCATGGAATATTCTCAGGGATATTACAGCCATGAAGATGAGTTCAAAGTTATACATGTTAGCATGGGAAATGTTAAGATAGAGTCTAATAGAAGAAGAGGCAAGCATGAGCCTGTAACTATGAGAATCTTGAATAGAGAGGTGCACAACTATAGGGAACATAATGAGAAGATTATGAAATCTCGGAAGAAGATACTAAATATTTTGAACATGTTGCATAGGCAAGTCAATAAATACTCTAGTACAAAGAAAGTGGATAGTTCTAGACATGTGATAGCATCCAAATACCATAGCACAAGGGATGAGAATGGGAATGATAGCAATCAAGGAGCATGAGAAGACACCATCATTCCCCAGAGAAATCCTCTAGGAAATCTCTTGCAAGTTTAGGGCCAGGGTGTAGCCCAAGTGTGTCTCCTATTAGAAGTGTTGCATTGTTATATTATTTGCAATGAAATTCTAGTCGAGGTGGATCGATTGACAGTCAAAGTCAAAGAAATCAACATCAAGTCAAAGGTTGAGGTGGTCTAGCCTGGTAAGGTCAAGTTGGTTCGACCTGGTAAAGTTGAAGTAGAATATATCGATAGCAAATTGAAGTTTGAGGTGCTTCAACCAGGTAAATTCAAAGTCTAATATATCGACAACAAGTCAAAGAGGTCAACCAACAAGAGTTCTGCAGGTGGGTGTGTGGAAACCGAATGAAGGCTGACTGGTATTCGACTAGTAATCCAACTTGGTAGTTGACTATAACAGAATCCCCAGATTCACAGGATTTGTAGCCAATGATATACATGGAACTGTAATTGTTTTGAGTGCTTTTATTTAGGGTTTTTCCTATAGTAAATCGTATAAATAAGGCGTGTTGTAATGATGTAAAGGATCATCAATAATCGTATAATAGCTAACGTTTAGATTTTTTTGGTCATGTAGATGTAAGTCGGATTGGATACGGGATTGTTCTTGTGTAAAGAAAGAAGGTATGATGTTTATTGTGACTTAGGTGTAGACCAAGGTTAGACATGTAACCTTTTATTCTAAATGAATAATAAAATAAGAGAGAAAGACGCTCAAGGAATGTTGGTTTTCCCATTTGAGTTTCCGGGGTAAAATATTTGTGTACTGTGTTTGATTTTTCATTTACTTTCTTGTTTAAATATTTCTTCCTCTCTTATGCTATGTTTAGTGTGGAAGTGTTCCTCACTTCCTAACATGTGGTATGAGATATTAGTTTAACAATATTGGATATGAGTTAAACCCTAACTTTAGTAAAACTCATAATGATTTGGATTTTATAAGCAGAACGAAATGACTACATATTATTATCAGATTCTTAACACAGAATAACAGAGATACAGTAAAATTGGCTTTCTATTCAATAAGGAAATAAGTTGAAACTGTAAAATGTAGCGGAAAACAAGCATGTTGGAATGGTGGCAGCTTATCTCTGAGAAGACATGTGATGGTTGCGCTCATTCTCAAGAAGATGATTACAATGAGGCTCTCAAGGCCTTTTTACAAAAAATGGGAGTTTCAAAAAAACCCTAAACATCCAAAAACCTAAACCTAGGAGATGAAGCACCAAAAGTCATGTGGGCCCTATTTGGGTAAGTCAGTACATCAACTTCCCAGGGTCGTAACTTTTACATACGAACTTCATTTTAGGCGTATGATAGCCCATTGGAAATATCTATCCTAGGACTACTATAATTGCACAAACATACCCCAAAAAACGTCGTTCAGGGCCTCAAAACGGCTCTGGAAGTTCAAGACCCGAAAAACTGCTAAAAATAGTAAATTATCAAAATTGCTAGAAAGTTGTTTTGAGCCAGCTGGAAAAGGTGGGTGGCCACCGATATCCACCTGCATCAATCCTCCCTCCTTAGTAAGAAATGGTCTCCATTGTGTTGAGTTCTCCCATCATATGAGGAAATTTCTGTTGAATTTGGCCCCGGGTGAGCCACTTGCCTTGGTGCAACAGCTGCCTTGCTTTGACGACTCGATAAAACTGGATCCTTTGTTGTCAACTACCCTTGATCTATGTGTCCACAATCTGATCATTGGATGCATGTTGTATGCATTCGGGGTTGAGCTCTATTGGTGTCATTTGTTCTACTATGTCTGAGGTGTCCAATAATGGTGGGAAATAAGGCCGAAGGAGGTCCACGTTGAACACTCTGTGTAGGCCAAGGAAAGGAGGAATGTTGAGTTCAAAATCATTATCCCCAATAGCCTTGGTGATGGTGTACATCCCATAATGGAGTGGGTGAAGCTTCTGATGGGGTCCTGTAAGGCGTTCTTTCTGCAAGTGCAACCAAACTTTGTCTCCCACCTGAAACTTACGTGGAACTCAATGTTGACCATGGTGTTGCTTGTACTTGTCATTGGACTTCTGTAGTATATCCTGAACTTGTTGGCAGATGTACTGGATCATCTCAATGAATCAGGTGGATTTGTCAGCCTTAGTTGGAGCAGGAGAGGAGTCGGTCAAGGTGACCACAAGGGGAAGTGAAACATCTATGGGACCCAATGGTTGGAATCCCAACCCCACCTGAAAGGGGATGTGGCCGGTTGAGCTATGCAAGGCTTGGTTGTAGCTATGCTGGACATAGGGAAGACTCTCATCCCATCTGTGAGGGTGATTGGAATTATACATGCACAGGATATGCACGATCATTTGATTTACAACCTTGGCTTGGCCATCTGTCTAGGGATGGAAGGTCATGGATTTGGTGAGCTTGGTGTCCAGCAGTGACCAGAGGCTCGACCATAATGTGCTAAGAAATCGATTGTCCTGATATGAGATAATGGTTTGTGGGATTCCAAAATGTACCCAAACTCGTTCAAAGAAAATCTTGGCAATGGCTTCTCCTGTGATGTTCTTCTTACAGGAAACTAGAATCACCATCTTAGAAAAGGGATCAACAACCACAAAAACACAGTCATTTCCCCGCTTGGTGGACGGGAGGCCTGACATGTAGTCCATTGAGATGGATTCCCATGGCTTGTCAGGATTCAGAAGAGGGGTTTACAAGACCTGTTTCTTAGTGGTTGGTTTGGAAATAGTGCAGGCAGTGCAAGACCTAATATACTTGCTGACCTCCTGTCAAAGTTTCGGCCAGTAGAAATTTTTTTGTAGTATCGCCACTGTCTTTTCGATGCCAAAGTGTCCTGCCACCCAACTGTAGTGGGCTTCCTAGATCAACTTCGCTCGCTCTCTTGATGGAACACATATATGGCCAAGACAACACAACAACCCATACTAAAGATGGAAATTATCAACCACTGCCTTTGCACCCAACATTTGGTAGGTGGTGGTGAAGTCTGGGTCTGTATCGTAAAGTTGGGACCATCCAGAGGTGTCATGGCTGCAAGAGTCTAGCACTGTGGTGAGTGTCGTGACTAGTGGTTTGTTGAGGCAATCAGCGATGCGGTTGGTGCTTCTTATTTTATACTTGATGTTGAGGTGGAATTGTTGCAAGTATGTGGACCACTTTTGATGGTGGTCATTCTATAATTTTCCTTGTGTCTAGATGAACTGCAATGGATTATGATCATTTTGGATGATTGTCTCCATCCCAAGAATGTAATGTAGCCACTGGTGGTATGCTTTCACATTGGAGTACATTTCTTTGTCTTAAGTACGGTACTTATGGACAACATCTGATAGTGTCTCACTATGATAGGCCAGGGGGTGGTCGTGTTGCATGAGAACGGCACCCACAGCATAGTCTGAAGCATCAATCTCAATCTCAAAGGGTTGTTGTAGGTTTGGTAGTGAAATTACTAGGGCTGAGCACAAGCATTGCTTCAAATCATCGAACGCTTGTTGTTGGGGTCGTCCCCACGCAAATTTTGCCTTACCACCACCCCTGGTTATTTGGATGAGGGCCCATGCAATATGGGAGAATCCCAACACAAACTTGCGGTAAAATTGGAAAGGCCCAAGAAGCTATGAAGCTCAGTGAGTGTGGTTGGGGCTGGTCAGTCATGGATGACTTGGATCTTGGCTGGATCCACATGTACGCAATGTTGATCAATGATGTAGCCTAGGTAATGGACCTTGTCCATGATGAAGGAACATTTTTCCAAGTTGGCATATAGCTTGTGATGCCACAGGGTGTGCAGAACCTGGTGAATATGTTG
Organism: Picea mariana; assembly: GCA_032191745.1. Lineage (NCBI taxonomy): Eukaryota > Viridiplantae > Streptophyta > Pinopsida > Pinales > Pinaceae > Picea > Picea mariana. The sequence continues at coordinate 35,654 of JASDQU010011107.1, read as the reverse complement.
CAAGTGTTCGGCCCAAGTCTTGTTGTAAATGAGAATGTCATCCAGATACACCACTAAAAAATTATTGGTGAATGGTCACAGGATATCTTCCATCATCCTCATGAAAGTGGTTGGAGCATTTGGCAGACCAAAGGGCATGACCAACCATTCAAAAATCCCTTCCTTTTACTTGAAGGTGGCCTTCCATACATCTGTTTGTTCTATCAAGACCTGGTGGTAGACAGACTTTAGATCAATCTTACTGAAGTATTTGACCCCCATGAGTTGATCAAGGAGGTCATCGATTTGGGGAATCAGGTACCAGTTTCTGACTGTGATTTTATTCAGAGCTTGATAATCAATGCAAATTCAGAGCCTGTGATTTTATTCAGAGCCTGATAATCATTCTTTTGTACCAGCATGATTGAGATCCCACAAGGTGATGAGATGGGATGGATGTGTCCCTTGTGGAGCAATTCTTGGATCTATCGCTTAATATCCTATTTCTCTAACAAAGAGTGGCGATAGACTGGCCCATTGGGAAGTGGTGTGTCGGGGGTCATATCAATGGGGTGATTGACCTAGCAGTGCAGAGGTACCCCAGTAGGTGAGGAGAAGATATCTGAGTATTCTTCCATGACCTTATCTACTTGTGTCTGCTATGTGGAGAGATCAGCCTCAGAGACCCTAGATGTGGCTATGATTTTTCTCTCATTCTGAGAGAGAATCACGAAGAAGACAAACTTCCTTGTCTGGGAGATGACCTTCCTACATTGCTTAGCAGAGATCAAGGAAATAACACTAGGTGGGACAGCCTCGGGTATCCTGTACAATTTCCAGTTCA
>JASDQU010011107.1:10898-33258 GCA_032191745.1 Picea mariana | reverse complement strand
AAAATGATGAAAGAACTCTTTGCAAATCCACTCAAGGGGTGAGATGGATTGCCCAATGCAATGGTGGAAATATACTCTTGGAAAGGATGGAGTCCTCAAGAGAATAATGGTAGCATAACTTTGCTTTGAATTCCTTTAAAAATGAATTGTATCCATGGCCTTTTTATAGCATTCCTTCAAGCTATTGTTCAACCAGTTTGTAGTGTGAAAAGAGGCTAATTAGGGCATTTCTAGGTCTTTGAACAGCCATCCAGTCGAATCCAGTCCAGATTTGAGTGTCAAATTGGCTTGGGAGCTGAATCATAAGTGGGTGGGAGGCTGACCACCCTCATAAATGCATCGTTTCACAGGTGCGTAGCTTTTTGTGGTAACAGTCGCGCATTGTGCGCATGTGCGTTATTTCTGCATTCATGTTTCGTGCATGTGCGCGCGCGCCCAGTGTCTTCATAGTGCCCTTCAATTTTTCACTACTTTGTATAGTTTTGACCATTTTATGAATGCTTTGGTGTTAATTCAGGTCCATGGATGACTTCATCACTGTTTGACAATGTTGAGTTCTTGTAACCATGTGCGGACGAAATTTCAGTGATAACACCGCTTATGGATTGTCATAACACATCTTTGTATTTAATTTTCCCAGTCCATGCTCATCTATGTGGCTAGTATTTTTGACCATGTGGGTTGCAATGTGAAGTGATGAAATATTAAAGTAACATGTGCCTTGTCTGGATAAAACTACACTTTGTTAAGTTGCTTTCTTATGCCCTCAATGACACGGATTCCTGAAAAGCATTGCACAGTATGAGTTTAACATCACCCAGAAGTTTATAGAAGCATTATGGATGCTTTTTTTCTAGGCACAAGTTTGTGCTTGGACACTCATATTACAGTTTTAATTAAGAGATTGGCTTCATTTCGTTTTCTTGTTAGAATTGGCAATCTGTTGTTTTGGTAATCCTCACAGCCGAGAGTATTGTTACATGTTATGTTTCTGTAGTAAATTGTGAAAGGCATGAATTGTCTGTGTTATTCGAATTCTTAACCCTCTGGTCAAACCACCTGTTCTTACCTTCCACTTGTTGTTTTAAACCCTAAATATGATATTGTTATCATTTTACTCCAGTCAATGGTTGATGGAGCATTGTGTGTGCTTGGTTACTTGGGCATGATTTTGGTTGTGTCCCTCGTTTGGAAATTCTGGAAGAAGTTTGTACGCAATGATTTATTTGAAGCTTGGTCTCGAAGTATTGCATGTTATTTGGTTCAAATGTTATGTTGACTGTATTTAAAGGACACATGTACGTGAATTGTTTGAGGCTCAAATATGAGTTATCATATCCAGTTTGATTGCTTTGAATAGTGTTTAAATAGTTCATGGATATAAGTGCTTGTAAATAATGTGCGCGTTCATGTTAGTTTAAAAGGATTTAGCATTGGAGTTAATGTATGATTATGGCTCAAAGGTTATTTTGGTTTCTCATATCGATTGTAATGATTTCGTAATGATTGTCATATAACGATTATGTGAATACAAAGGCTGGTGTAATTAAATAGTTCTTAGATTATTATTTGGAAGACAACAAGCAAATTTGTCGAAGAAAGTAACAATTTGAATTATTGTTTTGAAAAGGAAAATTTTTTAAACTTTGGAAGGTTTGAATAGGGATATGTTTTGATTGCATGTTTTCATTTGTTTTCAATTGAACAGTACCCATATCAATTCCCTGTCATTCTATCATTTTTCGCTCATTATATCCCCCTCATAATCCCAATTTCACTTATTGTACCTATGTTCTATGAAATAAATACAAAAAGGAAAAGTCTATGCAGAAGCAACAAAAGGATAACACATCAAGGATTGATGATTGATATTTTGGTATTTTATTACATAGTTTAATTGTTTAATTAATTGTCGAACAGTTTCATGTATTAATCCCTAGCATTATACCACTTTTCACTAATTATAGTCCCTCCATATGTCCCATATGTCCCATGAGCCCTATCACCCCCTGTTCACTTGGCGATTATTAAATGGTTTGTTACGGATGGATTTGCATGTATATCGTGTCAATTTATGAGACAATTGTTGATTCATGTAGAAGAATGTCATGTATGGTCTATTAAGAGCTTAGTTATTGACAAACTTTTTCTACAGGATGATTTTCTTCAGTGGGAGAAGCCATGGCAGAGATAATAGAGGTAGAGGAAATTGGAACCGAGGTCCTAGAATGCCTAGATTTTCCATACATTTTGATGTTTACCCCCAAGAATTGAACCAGTTGTTCCAAACTGGGTTCTTTAACTGGATTGGTTCTGGAATAGTACACCCTCAGCCAAAAAGGCCTCCTTTCCAGCCTCAGAACATCCCTGGCATTTTCGTTTATCCCCGCATGTCCTTGCAACCAGAAGTCCCTACGAATGATGGATGGGAAGATATTTTCAACCTGATTGTCTCTCACCATCGTGGTTGGCCCAATATTTCATTTCCTCTCTCGCCACCTGTCAATCCTAATGTCCATATTTCTCATGTTGATTCACCTGTTCAATCCTCACATGCAAGTAAAAGACTAAAAACTGTTGTTCCCCATGTGCAAGATAAAGGCAAGGCAGTTGCCTCCCCTTCTTCTCCATCAAATTATTCCTCAAAATATATGTCTTCCCGCATGCATTTGAAAGACTAGTGTTCACATGTTATCAATGAGATACATTCCCAAGGGTCTAACCAACCATGAGCTACTTCCGAGAAATCAAAGGTGGGCAGCAGTGGAAAAAGAAAAATTGCCTCCTAGAGTGGCAAGTATGGCTTTTAGATTGTTTTTTTTTATGATTTGAGTTGATGAAGACAGTGCTGATGGTTCTTAGAATGTTTGGACAACAATCTTTGTTTTGATATTTTGTGGATAATATGGATGATGTCGATATTTACATTTTTTTTTGGACATGATATAAATTATTTCTGATATTTAAATATCTAATTTGAAAGATATTTAAGGGAGCTACAAGGGTGGCATGCGGTTCAAATGATTATCCTTTTTGCGTTATATTTTATGATTTGAAAAGAATATATTTACGGGAGTCACAAGGGGTCCCACCTACCTAGTTATTATTAATTAAAGACCCTTGACTATATTATTATTATTTACCTCTCCTAAACTAATTAGTTAAGTCAAACTAACTTAACTAAAGAAAGTAGTTGAACTTCTTCAACTTATTTGGAAAGAATAAAAGTTGAATGAGAAGAAGAAACAAAGGGATAATAGGAGAAAGCAAGACTAAGGTTTTCTCTTTTGGTTTCATAAGATAGTTTCATTTTTCATTTATTCTTAAGTTTATTCAAAGCCTAATTCTCTTTGTGACAGCGGGGTCTTATTGTAGACAGCAAGGTTCGAGACTGAACCAAACTTTTCAGATGCTTGTTTTAGAGGTGTTGATCCATCCTTGATAGTCTGTTTATTTTTGTATGTTTGTGAATTAAGTTTCATGGCTAATAAAGAATATCTTGTAGAGTCAAATTGGCAGTAGTTTGTGGCAAGTTGATCCAGATTATAAATTTCAGTTTTACTTGATTGTCGGAGTCTTTTTATATGGTGTTCATCGGAGATCTCTAAATCAGACTTTGTTCCATGCCCTTGCAGGGGTTTTGTAAAGAGAAAAACAATTTTGATATCTCAAAATGAAATAAATCAGATTGTTATTATGTCTTATATATGTGTATTTATGACTTGGTCACTTTTCGCTTTTTGATCTCCATGTTTACTTTCTATAATCTGTATATATTTCATAAACTTATATAAATTTTATTTTATATTGAAACATTCTTTTCATAAATAAATCAGCCTTGATCCTAGTAATTAATACTTACGGATTGAGAGAATATTTTTGAGGCTATAAAACCAAGGGTGATATTCCAGACTATATTGCCCTAGTCAGGCAAGATTTGAAAATGATCGAGTAAGGTAATTCATAAATTTTATTCAACAAGGGGGAAGGAATGATCCAAGTGGATATTGGTGTCCACCCACCTATTCCACTGTCTCAAAACACAGTTTTCCACCTCGGAAATTTTTTCTACAATTTTTCAGGTCTCAACTTTCGAGGTCGTTTTGAGGCCCTAAATGGCATTTTTTTTGCGCAGTAGTGCCTAGCATGTAATTTAAGGTAGATGTTATGTTGAATGGGATGTGTACTTCTTGTCTATACCTTTTGTATATCAAGCACCCCAAATGGATATCATACACAAAAGTTACACCCTCGGGAAGTTGACGTATGAACTACCCCCATTGGGACCCACAAACCTTTTGGTGTTTCATCTTCTAGGGTTAGGGTTTTGGATGTTTAGGGTTTTCTCATTAATTCCTTATGCTTAAAATACCTTTTGAGCCTCATTATTAATATCTTCTTGCGAATGAGCGTAGCCGTCACATATCTTCTCATAGATAAGCTACCACCATTCTAGCGAGTTTATTTCGTTGTACATTTTTACATTTCCTGTACATTTCATTCATTAATATAAATTGATTATTACTGTATCTTCATGTTTTTGTCATGTTTTTGTGTTTCATTTTATTCACTCACAAGTCCATATCAATTCATGTCAAAAATTGTTGTAACTTCCCATACGAATTTCCTCGCTTTGTCTTACTTGCTTGACTCACACACTTCCCTAAGTTGATTGTACTCATCCCCCATGCTCCCAATAACTATGGGATGTGAATTCTCACACCCACCCTTTTACATGCATTCAATAATTGGATTTGGGGACACCCAATCAAAAAATAGTTTTTAATACATATTGATAATAAAATTTAGGAATGTGGGTGGAATTAATAGACATGGGAAATTCCCCCTTGGACCCCTCTATTAGACATTCTCTTAGACCCTCCCCTACTTTTTTAATTAATTCAGCCCCCATCTCTATCCATGTCCCCTTAGGAGATGGCATCACATTTTATTATTAAATTCAGAAATACAATTCGCATATACATCGCTTGGCCATGGACACACATTATGTCTACATTAATAATTAATTAAACTAGGGATCATAGTGGGGATTTTACACGGTTCCTAATATATTTACCTATGTAGGTAGCCAAAGTTGTTGTTTGAAATTATTTTTCAATTGGGAGAAGGTGCACAGGAGGAGTAAAGTGGAAATATTCAATTGGCCATAACTTCCAACTCGAAACTCAGAATTGGGAAAACGAATAGTCGTTGGAAAGGCCTTGAGGAGGAGAATCCATAAAGAAACCTATAAAATTGATTTGAGTAGAAAAAATTTCATTCAACTCAGAAGAAGATGACTAGTGGTCATTAAAGAGATGAAAATTTATGCATTATTTTTCCAGAACTATGTATGTGTATATATTTTTCTAATAGATATTTTATTGCATGCACATTTTCTTGCAAAATTAATAGGTTCAAAAGGGAATTTTGGTTCCTAAATGAGAACCACAATCATGGAATATTCTCAGGGATCTTATAGCCATGAAGATGAGTTCAAAGGCATACATGTTAGCATGGGAAATGTTAAGACGGAGTCTAATAGAAGAAGAGGCAAGCAATGAGCATGAGCCTATAACTATGAGAATCTTGCATAGAGAGGTGCACAACTATAGGGAACATAATGAGAAGATTATGAAAGCTCAGAAGAAGATACTAAATATTTTGAACATGTTGCATAGGCAATTCAATAAATACTCTAGTACAAAGCAAGTGGATAGTTCTAGACATGTGATAGCATCCAAATCCCATAGCACAAGGGATGAGAATGGGAATTATAGGCAATCAAGGAGCATGAGAAGACACCATCATTCCCCAGATAAATCCTCTAGGAAATCTCTTGCAAGTTTAGGGCCAGGGTGTATCCCAAGTGTGTCTCATATTAGAAGTGTTGGGTTGTTATATTATTTGTAGTGAAAGTCTAGTCGAGGTGGATCGATTGACAGTCAAATTAGAAGAAATCAACATCAATTCAAAGTTCGAGGTGGTCCGACCTGGTAAGGTCGAGTTGGTTCGACTTGGTAAATTCAAATTCAAATATATCAATAGCAAATCGAAGTTCGAGGTGCTTCGACCGGGTAAAGTCGAAGTCTAATATATCGACAACAAGTCGAAGAGGTCAACCAACAAGAGGTCTACAGGTGGGTGTGTGGAAACCGAATGAAGGCCGACTAGTATTCGACTGGTAATCCAACTTGGTAGTTGACTATAACAGAATCCCTAGATTCGCAGGATTTGTAGCCAATGATCTGCATGGAACTATAATTGTTTTTGGGTGCTTTTATTTAGGGTTTTTCCTATAGTAAATCCAATAAATAAGTCATGTTGTAATGATGTAAATGATAATCAATAATCGTATAATATCTAACCTTTAGATTTTGTTGGTCATGTAGATGTAAGTCGAATTGGATATGGGGTTGTTCTTGTGTAAAGAAAGAAGGTATGATGTTTATTGTGACTTAGGTGTAGACCAAGGTTAGACATGTAACCTTTTATTCTAAATGAATAATAAAATAAGAGAGAAATATGTTCAAGGAATGTTGGTTTTCCCGTTTGAGTTTCCGGGGTAAAATATTTGTGTACTATGTGTTTGATTTTTCATTTACTTTCTTGTTTAAATATTTATTCCTCTCTTATGCTACGTTTAGTGTGGAAGTGTTCCTCACTTCCTAACATGTGGTATGAGAGATTAGTTTAACAATATTGGATATGAGTTAAACCCTAGGTTCAGTAAGACTCATAATGATCTGGATTTTATGAGCAGAACGAAATGACTACAGATTATTACCATATTATTAACACAGAATAACAGAGATACAGTAAAACTGTTTTCTATTCAATAAGGAAATAAGATGAAACTATAAAATGTAGCGGAAAACAAGCATGCTGGAATGGTGGTGGCTTATCTCTGAGAAGAGATGTGATGGTTGTGCTCATTCACAAGAAGATGATTACAATGAGGCTCTAAAGGCCTTTTTACAACAAACAGGAGTTCCAAAAAAACCCTAAACATCCAAAAACCTAACCCTAGAAGATGAAGCACCAAAACTCATGTGGGCCCATTTGGGTAAGTCAGTACATCAACTTCCTGGGGTCATAACTTTTGCATATGATCTTCGTTTTAGGTGTATGATAGACCATTGGAAATATCTATCCTAGGACTACTACAGTTGCACAAACATACCCCAAAAAATGTCATTTATGGCCTCAAAATGGCTCTGGAAGTTTAGGACCCGAAAAACTGCTAAAAATAGTAAATTATCAAAATTGTTAGAAAGTTATTTTGAACCAGCTGGAAAAGGTGGGTGGCCACCGATATCCACCTGGATCAATCATCCCTCCTTAGGAAGAAATGGTCTCCATTGCATTGATTTCCCCCATCAGATGAGGAAATTTCTGTTGAATTTGGCCCCGGGTGAGCCACTTGCCTTGGTGCAGGAGTTGCCCTGCTTTGATGACTTGATAAAGATGGATCCTTTGTTGTCGACTGCCCTTGATCTGTGTGTCCACAATCTGATCATTGGATGCATGTTGTATGCAGTCAAGGTTGAGCTCTGTTGGTGTCAGCTCCAAGTCTGGGTCTGTCTCATAGAGTTGGGGCCATCCAGAGGTCTCATGGACACAAGAGTCTAGCACTGTGGTGAGTGTCGCGACTGGTGGTTTGCTAAGGAAATCAGTGACATGGTTGGTGCTTCCTATTTTATACTTGATGTTGAGGTGGAATTTCTGCAAGTATGTGGACCACTTTTGATGGCAGTCATTCTACAATTTTCCTTGTGTCTGGATGAACTGCAGTGGATTATGATCAGTGTGGATGACTGTCTCCCTCCCAAGAATGTAATGTCTCCACTGGCGGTATGCTTTCACATTGGAGTACATTTCTTTGTCGTAAGTAGGGTACTTATGGAAAGCATCTGATAGTGTCTCACTAAGATAGGCCAGGGGGTGGTCGTGTTGTGTGAGAACGGCACCCACACCATAGTCTGAAGCATCAGTCTCAATCTCAAAGGGTTGTTGCAGGTTTGGTAGTGAAATTATTGGGGTTGAGCACAAGCGTTGCTTCAAATCATCGAACACTTGTTGTTGGGGCTGGCCCCACGCAAATTTTTCCTTACCACCACCCTTGTTTATTTGGATGAGGGCCCATGCAATATGGGAGAATCCCAACACAAACATGTAATAGAAATTGGCAAGGCCCAACAAGCTTCGAAGCTCAATGAGTGTGGTTGGGGCTGGTCAGTCACAGATGACTTGGATCTTGGATAGATCCACATGTACGCCATGTTGATCAATGATGTAGCCTAGGTAATGGACCATGTCCATGATGAAGGAGCATTATTCCAAGTTGGCGTATAGCTTGTGATGATGCAAGGTGTGCAGAACCTGATGAATATGATACAAGTGTTCGGCCCAAGTCTTGTTGTAAATGAGAATGTCATCTAGATACACCACTAAAAAAGTATTGGTGTATGGTCGCAGGATATCTTCCATCATCCTCATTAAAGTGGCTGGAGCATTTGGCAGACCAAAGGGCATGACCAACCATTCAAAAAGGCCTTCCTTTGACTTGAAGGTGTTCTTCCATACATATGTTTGTTCTATCGGGACCTGGTGGTATCCAAACTTCAGATTAATATTACTGAAGTATTTGGCCCCCATGAGTTGATCAAGGCGATCATTGATTCGGGGAATCAGGTACCCGTTTCTGACTGTGATTTTATTCAGAGCCCGATAATCAATGCAAAGTCACCAGGTTCAATCTTTCTTCTGTACTAGCACGATTGGGATCCCACAAGGTGATGAGCTAGGACGGATGTGCCCCTTGTGGAGAAATTCTTGGATCTATCGCTTGATCTCCTATTTCTCTAATAAAGAGCGGCGATAGACTATCCCATTGGGAAGCGGTGCATTGGGGGTTAGATCGATGGGTTGATTCACCTAGTAGTGCATAGGTACCCTGGTAGGGGAGGAGAAGATATCTGAGTATTCTTCCACGACCTTATCTACTTGCTTCTGCTATGCAGAGAGGTCGGCCTCAGAGACCCTAGATGTGGCTGTGATTTTTCTCTCATTCTGAGAGTGAATCACGAAGAAGAAAAACTTCACTGTCTAAGAGATGACCTTCCTACATTGCTTAGCAGATATCAAGGAAATAGCACTAGGTGGGACAGCCTCGGGTATCCTGTACAATTTCCTGTTCAAAGTAATAATAACACTACAAGGCATAGACTCATAAGCAGCATGACGTTTCCATAAATAAGGTTGGCCCAAAAGAACATCACAAACTTCGAGAGGAGAAAAATCACACAATACCTCATCTTTGAAGGGCTTGATGTCATACAACAATCGGCACTATTGGCTGATGCGGAGATCGCTTCCTTGGCGGAGCCATTCAATGGTATAGGGTTATGGGTGCATCATTGTTGGCAGGTTCATCCACTTGAAAACCTCTGCTGAGGTGAGTTTCTTCTAGCTACCACTATCAATGATGAAGTGTAGCAGGGTGCCTTTTACCCACATCTGTGAATAGAAGAGGCACTCTCCTTCTTCTGGCTTGGCTGGTTTACCATGCTAGATCTTGGTGGTAGCAACGGTGGCACTGGGTTCTGCGTCAATGATCCATCTTCCTTTCTGGTTCTGACTCAGATTCAAAACCCACATCTAATTCATATGCTTTCACTTCGGCCACCAGCGTCTGCAGTGAGCGGCAGTCAGCAGTGTTATGCCAACGGCTCTTATGGAAGTAACACCACCTCCTAGTATCTTTCTTTGTATTTATGGTGTCCTTATTTGCTTGTGGCTTGGACTGGTTGTCCTGATACTATCCTTCTTTGATCTATCCTTTATTTTGTGGGTTGGGGACGCCCTTTCTTGGCTTTTGTTATGAGGGGTTCCCCGATCCAAATTGTCGCATCTTTTGTTTGAGCTTCTGCTAGATTTTGACGGCATATCGGTAGGCCGCGTCCAAGGATCATATGTCCAGAAATTCCATTTCGGTCTGGATGTATCTATGCAGATCACCATGATACTTGAGAACCATATTTCACTCTGAATTTTTGATACCCGTCTTGGTGCGCAAGGTATGGAAGATATTTGTGAAATCCAGCACTACCTGGTCTCTTTCTTGCCGCAATGTGGTCCATCTGGTATACAAGTCGTCATAACTTCCGACAGGGTAGTATTTTTCCTTAATAGAATCCATGAAGTATTCCCAGGTGGCCATGACTATAAATAATGAGGGTTCCTCTATTTCCTTTTGCTCACAGAAAGTTTCCCACCAATATTTGACATGGGGAATGGCTTTGAGGAGTGCAAAAGTAATATTTTCTCTATTCAAAAAGTTATGGACATAAAAATACCCTTCTAGTAGATTCAACCACTTGTCTACAGCATCTGCATCTATCTTACCTTCAAATATAGGAATATTGAAGTTTATTTGTACCTTGAAGGGGGCAGTGCCTCCGCTCGAACAAGATGTGTCGCATGTTGGTAGCCACCAAAGGATTTGCACGAAATTATCCAACATCTCGTTCCTCTGTTGCGTGAGGGCTTCCTAAATCAACAGTTTGAAAGGATCTCCTGTCCTGTCATATTTATTTTCTTCTTCCATGAGAGGTCGCTTGGGTGTGTGAGAGATTTTGTCCTCGAGAGAAACAAGCTCGAGACCCAACTCTTTGTACTCCGACCTCGTTGGGGACATGCATTAAGACGACAAGGAATAGACTGCTCTGATACCACTGATCCAGATTTTATGATCAGAATGAAATGACTATAGATTATTACCATATTATTAACACAGAATAATAGAGATACAGTAAAATTGGTTTTCTATTCAATAAGGAAATAAGCTGAAACTGTAAAATGCAGCGGAAAACAAGCTTGCTAGAATGGTGGCGGCTTATCTCTGAGAAGAGCAATGATGGTTGTGCTCATTCATAAGTAGATGATTACAATGAGGCTATCAAGGCCTTTTTACAACAACCAGGAGTTTCAAAAAGACCCTAAACATCCAAAAATCTAACCCTAGGAGATGAAGTGCCAAAAGTCATGTGGGCCCCGTTTGGGTGAGTCAGTACATCAACTTCCCGCGGTCGTAACTTTTGCATACGATCTTTGTTTTAGGCATATGATATCCCATTGGAAATATCCATCCGAGGACTACAAAAGTTGCACAAACATATCCCAAAAAACATCATTTGGGGCCTAAAAACTGCTCCGAAAGTTCAGGACCCGAAAAACTGCTAAACATAGTAAATTATTAAAATTGCTAGAAATTTGTTTTAAGCTAGCTGGAAAAGGTGGGTGGCCAATGATATCCACATGGATCAATCTTCCCCCCTTAGGAATAAATGGTATCTATTGCATTGTGTTCCCCCATCAGATGAGTAAATTTCTGCTGAATTTGGCCCCGGGTGAGCCACTTTCCTTGGTGCAGGAGTTGCCCTTCTTTGACGACTCGATAAAGTTGGATCCTTTGTTGTCGAGTGCCCTTCTTCTGTGTGACCACAATCTGATCACTGGATCCCTATTGTATGAATTCGAGGTTGAGCTCTGTTGGTTTCAATTGTTCTGCTACATCTGAGGTGTCCAATAATGGTGGGAAATAAGGCCGAAGGAGGTCCACGTTGAACACTGGGTGCAGGACAAGGAAAGGAGGAGTGTTGAGCTCAAAAGCATTATCCCCCATAGCCTTGATGATGGTGTACGATCCATAATGGAGTGGGCGAAGATTTTTATGGGGTTTTGTAAGGCGTTCTTTTTGCAAGTGCAACCAAACTTTGTCGCCTACCTGAAACTTATGTGGAACCCGATGTTGATCATGGCGATGCTTGAACTTGTCATAGGACTTATGTAGGATATCCTGAACCTATTGGCGGATGTACTGGATCCTCTCAATGAACCAGCTAGATTTGTCAGCCTCAGTTGGAGCAGGATAGGATTCGGTTGAGTTGACTGCAAGGGGAAGTGAAACATCTATGGGACCCAATGGTTGGAATCCCAACCCCACCTGAAAGGGGTTGTGGCCAGTTGAGCTATACAGGGCTCGGTTGTAGCTATGTTGTACATAGGGAAGACTCTCATCCCATGTGTGAGGGTGCTTGGAATTATACATGCATAGGATATGCACAATCATTCGATCTATGACCTCAGTTTGGCCATCTGTCTGGGGGTGGAAGGTCATGGATTTGGTGAGCTTGGTGTCTAGCAATGACCAGAGGCTTGACCAAAATGTGTTGAGAAAATGATTGTCCGAATCTGAGACAATGGTTTGTGGGATTCCAAAATGTACCCAGACTCATTTAAAGAAGATCTTGGTAGTGGGTTCTGTTGTGATACTCTTCTTACAGGCAACCAGAATCGCCATCTTAGAAAAGTGATTAACAACCACAAAAACACAGTCATTTCCCCGCTTGGTGGACGGGAGGCCCGACATGTAGTCCATTGAGATGGATTCCCATGGCCTGTCAGGAGTCGAAAGAAGGGTGTACAGGCCCTATTTCTTAGTGGTTGGTTTGGCAATAGCACAGGCAGTGCAAGACCTGATATACTTGTTGACCTCATGTCGAAGTTTCGGCCAGTAGAAAAGTTTTTATAGCATCGCCACTATCTTTTCGATGTCGAAGTGTCCTTCCACCCGACTATAGTGGGCTTCCCAGATCATCTTCTCTCTCTCTCTGATGGAACACAAATATGCCCCAGAAGACACAACAACCCATCCTGAAGATGGAAATTATCGACCACTGCCTTTGCACCCAAAATTTGGTAGGTGGTGGCAAAGTTTGGGTCTGTCTCATAGAGTTCAGGCCATCTAGAGGTCTCATGGCCACAAGAGTCTAGCACTGTGGTGACTTTCATGACTAGTGGTCTACTGAGGCAATCAGTGCACAGTTGGTGCTTCCTATTTTATACTTAATGTTGAGGTGGAAATGCTGCAAGTATGTGGACCACTTTTAATGGCAGTCATTCTACAATTTTCCTTGTGTCTGCATGAACTGCAGTGGCTTATGATCAGTGTGGATGATTGTCTCCCTCCCAAGAATGTAATGTCTCCACTGNGGACAGCATATGATAGTGTCTCACTATGATAGGCCACATGGTGGTCATGCTACGTGAGAACGGCACCAACATCATAGTTTGAAGCATCTGTCTCAATATCAAAGGGTTGTTGCAGGTATGGTAGTGAAAGTAATAGGGTTGAGCACAAGTGTTGTGTCAAATCATAGAACGTTTGTTGTTAGGGCCGGCCCCACACAAATTTTTCCTTACCACCACCCCTGGTTATTTGGCTAAGGGCCCATGCAATATGGGAGAATCCCAACACAAATCTACGGTATAAATATGCAAGGCCCGAGAAGCTCTGAAGCTCAGTGAGTGTGGTTGGGTCTGGCCAGTCACAGATGACTTCGATATTGGCTGGATCCACATGTACGCCATGTTGATCAATGATGTAGCCTAGGTAATGGACCATGTCCATGCCAAAGTAGCATTTTTCTAAGTTGGCGTATAGCTTTTTCTACCATACGGTGTGCAAAACCTGATGAATATGTTGCAAGTTTTCGTCCCAAGTCTTGTTGTAAATGAGAATGTCATCCAGATACACCACTACAAAAGTATTGGTGAATGGTTGCAGGATATTGTCCATCATCCTCATGAAAGTGGTTGGAGCATTTTTCATACCAAAGGGCATGAACAACCATTCAAAAAGGCCTTCCTTTGACTTGAAGGCGGTCTTCCATACATTTGTCTGTTCTAATGAGACCTAGTGGTATCCAGACTTCAGATCAATCTTACTGAAGTATTTGGCCTCCATGAGTTGATCAAGGAGTTCATCGATTCAGGGAATCGGGTACTGGTTTCTGACTGTGATTTTATTCAGAGACTGATAATCAATGCAAAGTCACCAAGTTCCATCTTTCTTTTGTACCAGCACGAATGGGCTACCGCAAGGTGATGAGCTGGGAAGGATGTGCCTATTGTGGAGCAATTATTAGATCTGTCACTTTATCTCCTATTTCTCTAATAGAGAGCAGAGATATACTAGCCCATTGGGAAGCGTTGTGTCAGGGGTCAGATCGATGGGGTGTTTGACCTGGCAATGCAGAGGTACCCCGATAGGTGAGGAGAAGATATCTGAGTATTATTCCATGACCTTATCTACTTGCGTATGCTGTGTGGAGAGGTCGGATGCAGAGACCCTGGATGTGGTTTTGATTTTTCTCTCATTCTGAGAGCGAATCACGAAGAAGGAAAAATTTCACGTCTGAGAGATGACCTTCCTACATTACTTAGAAGAGATCAAGGAAATAGCACTAGGTGGGACAGCCTCGGGTATCCTGTACAATTTCTTTTTCAAAGTAATAATAACACTACAAGGCCTAGACTCATATATAGCATGACATTTCCATAAATAAGGTTGGCCCAAAAGAACATCACAAACTTCGAGAGGAGCAACATCACACAATACCTCGTCTTTGAAGGGCTTGATGTCATACAACATTCGACACTATTGGCTAACGTGGATATCGCTTCCTTAGCGGAGCCATCCAATGGTGTAGGGTTGTGGGTGTGGCATTGTTAGCAGGGCTAGCCCCTTGATGACCTCTTCTAAGATGAGGTTCTTCTGGCTACCACTATCAATGATGAAGTGCAGTGGGGTGCCTTTTACCCACATCTATGAATGGAAGAGGCGCTCTCCTTCTTCTGGCTCATTTGTTTCACCATGCTGGAGCTTGGTGGTAGCAACGATGGCACTAGGTTCCATGTCAATGATCCATATTCCCCTTTCTGGTTCTTACTCAAATTCAAAACCCACATCTGATTCAGAGGCTTTCACTTTGGTCACTAGCGTCTGATTTGAGTGGCATTCAGCAGTGTTATGCCAAGGGCTCTTATGGAAGTCGCACCACTTCCCGGTATCTTTCTTTATCTTTCCAGTTTCCTTCTTTCCTTTTGGATTGGACTGGTTGTCCTGATATTGTCCATCTTTTCTCTGTCCTTTGTTCTATGGGTTGGGGCCACCCTTTCCTAGCTTTTTTTGTGAGGGGTTCCCCGACCCAAATTGTTGTGTATTTTGTTTTAGCTTCTGCTCGATTTTGATGACATATCGGTAGGCTGCGCCCAAGAATGAGATGTCCATAAATTCCATTTCGGTATGGATGTATCTATGTAGAGCACCATGATACTTGAGCACCAGATGTCGCTCTGAATCTTTGATACCCAGCTTGGTGTGAAAGGTATGGAAGATATTTGTGAAATATGGCACTGCTTGGTCTCTTTCTTGACGCAGTGTGGGCTATTTGGTATACAAGCCGTCATAACTTCTGGAAGGGTAGTATTTTTCCTTAATAGCATCCCTGAAGGATTCCCAGGTGATTGTGACTATAAATAATGAGGGTTCATTTATTTCCTTTTTCTCACAGAAATTTTCCCACCAATCTTTGACATAGGGAACGGCTTTGAGGAGCGCAAAAGTAATCTTTTCTCTATTCAAAAAGTTATGGACATAAAAATACCCTTCTATTATATTCAACCACTTTTCTACAGCATCTGCATCTATCTGAACTTCAAATATATGAATATGAAAGTTTATTTGTACCTTGAAGGGGGTGGTTCCTCTGCTCGAAGAAGATGTGTCGCCTGTTGGTAGTCGTCAAAGGATTTGCGTGAAATTATCCATCATCTTGTTCCTCTGTTGCATGAGGGATTCCTCAATCAATAGTTTGAAAGGATCTCATGTCCTGTCATCTTTCTTTTCTCCTTCCATGAGAGGTTGTTTGGGTGTGCAAGAGATTTTGTCCTCAAGAGAAACAAGCTCGAGACCCAACTCTTTGTACTATGACCTCGTTGGGGACATGCATTAAGACGATAAGGGGCAGACCACTCTGATACCACTGATACATATTTTATGAGCAAAAAAAAATGACTACAGATTATTACCAAATGATTAACACGGAATAACAGAGATACAGTAAAACTAGTTTTCTATTCAATAAGGAAATAAGATGAAACTGTAAAATGCAGCAGAAAACAAGCTGGTTGGAATGGTGGTGGCTTATCTCTGAGAAGAGATGTGATAGTTTCACTCATTCACAAGAAGATGATTACAATGAGGCTCTCAAGGAATTTTTACAAGAAACAGGAGTTTCAAAAAAACCTTAAACATCCAAAAACCTAACCCTAGGAGATGAAGCGCCAAAAGTCATGTGGGCCCCATTTGGGTAAGTCAGTACATCAACTTCCCAGGGTCGTAACTTTTGCATATGATCTATGTTTTAGGTGTATGATATCCCAAAGGAAATATATATACGAGGACTACAACAGTTGCACAAACATATCTCAAAAAACATCGTTTAGGGCCTCAAAACGGCTTTGGAAGTTCAGGACCCGAAAAACTGCTAAAAATAGTAAATTATCAAAATTGCTAGAAAGTTGTTTTGATCCAGCTGGATAAGGTGGGTGGCCACCGATATCCACCTAGATCAATCCTCCCTCCTTAGGAAGAAATGGTCTCCATTTCTTTGATTTCCCCCATCAAATCAGGAATTTTTTGTTGAATTTGGCCCCGGGTGAGCCACTTGCCTTGGTGCAAGAGTTGTTTCCCTGCTTTGACGACTCGATAAAGTTGGCTCCTTTGTTGTCAAGTTCCCTTGATTTGTGTGTCCACAATCTGATCATTGGATGCCTGTTGTATGTAGTCAGAATTGATCTATGTTGGTTTCAGTTGTTCTATTACGTCTGAGGTGTCCAATAATGGTGGGAAATAAGGTCGAAGGAGGTCCACGTTGAACACTCGATGAAGGCCAAGGAAAGGAGAAATGTTGAGCTCAAAATTATTATCCCCCACAGCCTTGGTGATGGTGTATGACCCATAATGGAGTGGGTGAAGCTTCCGATGGGGTCTTGTCTGCAAGTGCAACCAAACTTTGTCGCCCACCTGAAACTTATGTGGAACTCGATGTTGATCATTACACTGCTTGTACTTGTCATTGGACTTCTATAGGATATCCTGAACCTGTTTGGCGGATGTGATAGATCCTCTAAATGAAGCGGGTGGATTTTTCAGCCTCAGTTGGAGCAGGAGAGGAGTAGTTCAAGGTGACCGCAAGGGGAAGTGAAACATCTATGGGACCCAATGGTTAGAATCCCAACCCCACCTGAAAGGGGTTGTGGTCAGTTGAGCTATGCATGGCTCGGTTGTAGCTATGTTTGACATAGGGAAAACTCTAATCCCATGTGTGAGGGTTCTTGGAATTATACATGCACAGAATATGAACGATCATTCGATTTACGACCTCGATTTGGCCATCTGTCTGGAGGTGGAAGGTCGTGGATTTGGTGAGCTTGGTGTCCAGTAGTGACTAGAGGCTCGACCAGAATGTGCTGAGAAATCAACTATCCCAATCTGAGACAATGGTTTGTGGGATTCCAAAATGTACCCAAACTCATTCAAAGAAGAGCTTGACAGTGGCTTCTTTTGTGATGCTCTTCTTGCAGGCACCCAGAATCGCCATATTAGAAAAGCGATCAACAACCACAAAAACACAGTCATTTCCCCACTTGGTGGACGAGAGGCCCAACATGTAGTCCATTGAAATGGATTCCCATGGCCTATCAGGAGTCTGAAGAGGGGTGTACAGACCCTATTTCTTAGTGGTTATTTTGGCAATAGCACAGGAAGTGCAAGACCTTATATACTTCCTAACCTCTTGTCGAAGTTTCGGCCAGTAGAAATGTTTTTGTAGCATCGCCACTATATTTTTGATGTCGAAGTGTCCTGCCACCTGACTATAGTGGGATTCCCATATCCGCTTCACTCGCTCTCTTGATGGAACACAAATATGGCCTAGACGATACAATGACCCATCTTGAAGATGGAAATTATCGACCACTACCTTTCCACCCAACATTTGCTAGGTGGTGGCGAAGTCTAGGTCTATCTCATAGATTTGGGGCCATCCAAAGGTCTCATGTCCAAAAGAGTATAGCATTGTGGTAAGTGTCACGACTGGTGGTCTTATGAGGCAATCAATGACGCAGTTGGTGCTTCCTATTTTATACTTGATGTTGAGGTGGAATTGTTGCAAGTATGTGGACCACTTTTGATGGACGTCATTATGCAATTTTCCTTGTGTCTGCATGAACTGCAGTGGCTTATGATCAGTGTGGATGACTTTCTCCCTCCCAAGAATGTAATGTCTCCACTGGCGGTAGGCTTGCACAATGGAGTACAATTCTTTGTCGTAAGTAGGGTACTTACGGATAGCATCTGATAGTGTCTCATTATGATAGGCCATAGGGTGTGTGTGTTGCATGAGAATGGAACCCACAGCATAGTCTGAAGCATCATTCTCAATCTCAAAGGGTTGTTTCAGGTCTAGTAGTGTAAGTACTGGGGCCAACCCCACATAAATTTTTCCTTACCACCACCCCTAGTTATTTGGCTGAGGGCCCATGCAATATGGGAGAATCCCAACACAAACCTGCGGTAGAAATTGGCAAGGCCCAAGAAGCTTCGAAGCTCAGTGAATGTGGTTGGGGCTGGCCAGTCATGGATGACTTGGATCTTGGTTGGATCCACATGTACGCCATGTTGATCAATGATGTATCCTAGGTAATGGACCATGTCCATGCCGAAGGAGCATTTTTTCAAGTTGGTGTATAGATTGTGTTGCCGCAGGGTGTGCAGAACCTGATGAATATGCTGCAAGTGTTCGGCCCAAATCTTGTTGTAAATGAGAATGTCATCCAGATACACCACTACAAAAGTATTGGTGAGTGGTCACAAGATATTTTCCATCATCCTCATGAAAGTGGTTGGAGCATTTGTCAGACCAAAGGGCATGACCGACCATTCAAAATGGCCTTCCTTTGACTTGAAGGTGGTCTTCCATACATTTGTTTGTTCTATCAGGACCTGGTGGTAGCCAGACTTCAGATCAATATTACTGAAGTATTTGGCCCCCATGAGTTGATCAAGGAGGTTGTTGATTTGGGGAATCAGGTACTGGTTTTTTACTGTGATTTTATTTAGAGCCCGATAATCAATGCAAAGTCACCAGGTTCCATCTTTCTTCTGTACCAGCATGATTGGGCTCCCGCAAGGTGATAATATGGGATGGATGTTCCCCTTATGGAGAAATTCTTGGATATGTCGCTTGATCTCCTCATTCTCTAATAGAGAGTGGAGATAGACTCTCCCATTGGGCAGTGGTGCGTCAGGGATCAAATCGATGGGGTGCTTGACCTGGCAGTGCAAAGGTACCCCGGTAGCTGAGGAGAAGATATCTGAGTATTCTTCCATGACCTTATCTACTTGCTTCTTTTGTGTGGAGAGGTTTGTTGCAAAGACCCTGGATGTGGATGTGATTTTTCTCTCATTTTGAGAGTGAAAAACGAAGAATACAAACTTCCTCATCTGAGAGATGACCTTCCTGCATTGCTTAGCAGAGATCAAGGAAATAGCACTAGGTGGGACAGCCTCGGGTATCCTATACAATTTCCTGTTCAAAGTAATAATAACACTACGAGGCCTAGACTCATATACAGCATGACATTTCCATAAATAAGGTTGGCCCAAAAGAACATCACAAACTTTGAGAGGAGCAACATCACACAATACCTCATCTTTGAAGGGCTTGATGTCATGCGACAATCGAAACTGTTGGCTGACACGGAGATCGCTTCCTTGGCGGAGCCATCCAATGGTGTACGGTTGTGGGTGAGGTGTTTTCGACGAGGCCAGTCACTTGAAGACCTCTGCTAAGATGAGGTTCTTTTGGCTACCACTAAAAATTATGAAGTGCAGCGCAGTACCTTTTACCCACATCTGTGAATGGAAGAGGCACTCTCCTTCTTCTGGCAATGTTATGCCAAGGGCTCTTATGGAAGTCGCACCACTTCCCGATATCTTTCTTTGTCTTTTCAGTGTCCTTATTTACTTGTGGCTTGGATTGATTGTCCTGATACTATCCATATTTTCTCTATCCTTATTTTTGTGGGTTGGGACCGCCCTTTCCAGAATTTTTTTGTGAGGGGTTCCCCGACCCAAATTGTTGCGTCTTTTGTTTGAGCTTCTACTCGATTTTGACTACATATCGGTAGGTCGCACCCAGGGATGAGATGTCCAGAAATTTA
Source organism: Picea mariana (assembly GCA_032191745.1). Lineage (NCBI taxonomy): Eukaryota > Viridiplantae > Streptophyta > Pinopsida > Pinales > Pinaceae > Picea > Picea mariana. The sequence goes on along the minus strand of JASDQU010011107.1, from coordinate 13,125 downwards.
ATTTATTTCTAGATGTATCTATGTAGAGAACCATGATACTTGAGCACTAGATGTCGCTCTGAATCTTTGATACCCAGCTTGGTGTGCAAGGTATGGAAGATATTTTTGAAATATGGCACTGCTTGGTCTCTTTCTTGTCGCAATGTGGTCCATTTGGTATACAAGTCGTCATAACTTTTGACAGGGTAGTATTGTTCCTTAATAGCATCCCTAAAGGATTCCCAAGTGGTCTTGACTATAAATAATGATTGTTCCTCTGTTTTCGTTTGTTCACAGAAAGTTTCCCACCAATCTTTGACATGGGGAACGTCTTTGAGGAGCACAAAAGTAATATTTTCTCTATTCAAAAAGTTATGGACAGAAAAATACCCTTCTAGTAGATTCAACCACTTTTCTACATCATTTTTGTTTATATGACCTTCAAATATAGGAATATAAAAGTTTATTTGTACCTTGAAGGGGGTGGTGCCTCCGCTCGAAGAAGATGTGTCCCCTGTTGGTAGCCGCCGAAGGATTTGCACGAAATTATCCATCATCTCATTCCTCTATTGCATGAGGGATTCCTCAATAAATAGTTTGAAAGGATCTCTTTTCCTGGCATCTTTCTTGTTTCCTTCCATGAGAGGTTTCTTGGGTGTGCGAGCGCTTTTTTCCACAAGAGAAACAAGCTCGAGACCCAACTCTTTGTACTCCGACCTCGTTGGGGACATGCATTAAGACGACAAGGAGAAGAATGCTCTGATACCACTGATCCAGATTTTATGAGCAGAATGAAATGACTACATATTATTACCAAATGCTTAACATAGAATAACAGAGATACAGTAAAATCGGTTTTCTATTCAATAAGGAAATAAGCTTAAATTGTAAAATGCAGCGGAAAACAAGCTTGTTGAAATGGTGGCGACTTATCTCTAAGAAGAGATGTGATGTTTGCGCTTATTCGCAAGAAGATGATTAAAATGGGGCTCTCAAGGCCTTTTTACAACAAACAAGAGTTTCAAAAAAACCCTAAATATCCAAAAACCTAACCCAAGGAGATGAAGCGCCAAAAGTCATGTGGGCCCCATTTGGGTAAGTCAGTACATCAACTTCTCCGGGTCGTAACTTTTGCATACGATCTCCGTTTTAAGCGTATGATAGCCCATTGGAAAGATATGTCCGAGGAATACTACATTTTCACAAACATACCCAAAAAAATGTAATTTAGGGCCTCAAAATGGCTCCAGAAGTTCAGGACCCGAAAAACTGTTAAAAATAGTAAATTATCAAAATTGCTAGAAAGTTGTTTTGAGCCAGCTAGAAAAGTTGGGTGGCCAATGATATCCACCTGGATAAATCCTCCCTACTTAGGAATAAATGGTCTCCATTTCATTTATTTCCCCCATCAGATGAGAAAAATTTTGTTGAATTTGGCCCCGAGTGAGCCACTTGCCTTGGTGCAGGAGTTGCCCTGCTTTGACGACTCGATAAAGTTGGATCATTTGTTGTCGAGTGCCCTTGATCTGTGTGTCCACAATCTGATCACTGGATTCCTTTTGTATGCAGTCGAGGTTGAGATCTATTGGTGTCAATTGTTCTTCTACGTCTGAGGTCTCCAATAATGGTGGGAATTAAGGCCGAAGGAGGTCCACGTTGAACACTGGGTGCAGGACAAGGAAAGGAGGAATGTTGAGCTCAAAATTATTATCCCCCACATCCTTGGTGATGGTGTATGGCCCATAATGAAGTGGGAGAAGCTTTTAATGGGGTCTTGTAAGGCGTTCTTTCAGCAAGTGCAACCAAACTTTGTCGCCCACCTGAAACTTATGTGGAACTTGATGTTGATCATGGCGTTGCTAGTACTTGTCATTGGACTTCTGTAGGATATATTGAACCTGTTGGTAGATGTGTTGGATCCACTCAATGAACTGGGTGGATTTTTTAGCCTCAATTGGAGGAGGAGAGGATTCAGTCAAGGTGACCGCAAGGGGAAGTGAAACATCTATGGGACCCAATGGTTGGAATCCCAACCCCACCTTAAAGGGGTTGTGGCCAGTGGAGCTATGCAGGGCTCAGTTGTAGCTATGTTGGACATAGGGAAGAATCTCATCCCATGTGAGAGGGTGCTTGGAATTATACATGTGCAGGATATGCACAATCATTTGATTTACGACCTCGGTTTGGCCATCTGTGTGGAGGTGGAAGATCGTGGATTTGGTGAGCTTGGTGTCCAGAAGTGACCAGA
>JASDQU010011106.1:65148-88878 GCA_032191745.1 Picea mariana | reverse complement strand
AAACCCTCAGACAACAAAGTTTTAAAAAGTCAAATTCCTTCATCAAATTTGAAAAGGGGAAGTCCTTGTCTCTTCTCCCCCATGGAAGGATTAGGATATAATGGTTTTAGATTAAAAAAAAAAAAACAATTAAAAAAAGGGAGGATGGCCCCCCTCTTGGGAGCCCAACCCTCAACACATGGACATACAAATCAACATTAATGTGGGGTGTTGTCAAGATATCGTCTCAAGGTCCTTGACGCATGCTTGGCATGCACTCCCATGAGCATTTCATAACCTCCCAAAACAAGAGCAATCATATCCTTAGCTCCAACTCCTTCTTCCTCTACAATGTGGGACGAACATGGACATCATTAGATTTTCTTTGGTTTCTAGTAATGATGTTCGAAGGTGGTGAGTGAGTGAAGGTAGTTCAACTCACATGTGGGATGTCTTTAGCCTCATAAATGTCTCATTTTATGCTCGGCTCCATCGTTCAGGTGAGGGAGATTTCATACTGCTATGCTACATTGCTTTGGTCGATAATTCTCAGGTCATTTTCCCTCTTGAACAATTATGTGAGCTAAGGTGTTCCTGACAAGTTATGGAAGCCAAAAATTAGGGGCATTGGGAAAGAAAGGTGGAATGGTTGGAAGAGGAACTAGGTGACACTTGAAACTCTATTTTCTCACTGCAAATTCGATACAATGACCTCTCATCCCAAATGCTCACAGTATTTGAAGAATTAGTGATTTTGAGATAGTCCATTCTAGAGCTCCAAGATGAATGCTCAACTCTTCGACAACAATTGGAAGGATTTTGTGCCAGGCCTCAACAAATCATGACCTCTACAACAGATAATGACACTCTAGGAAACTCAGACAAAGCCTCTTATCCAACAACAACTCATGTTCAGTTGGATTTGAACGTCCCGATGCTAGATGTAGGGTAATGGTATCAAATTGGACTTATTCTCAAAGGATTTTTCAAAATGTTTGATTTTTGTGTATATATTTTTGGCACATTCTACAGATTGTATTCAGGAAAGGCCTATGAATATAAGCACCATTAAAAACTATAATATTGTTATCAATACTTGTAGTGACCCCTCATTAGGAAATTTTTGATAGATTAGTGAAAAGTTTTGGACTTGTACTTCTTAGACATTTTTTAGCATCATTTTCTTATTGATAACCCCCTCCTCCCTCTTTTTGTAAAAAAAAAAGAAAATCTCTTCTTGGTGCCAGGAGTAAGCTAGAGAAGCTTGAGAATATTGTTGCAATTGTTGGATCATGCTAGAAATTTTGGGGGTATTGTAACCATTCCTTTCGAATGGATTGAATCCAATCTGCTACAATGAAAGAGAGGGAAAAGAGGGACCCTTGTTCTTCATATTTCCTTGAAAGAGCATCTGCAACTAGATTTTATTTTCCCTTCCTATAAATGATCTCATATTCATATCCAAATAGCTTGGTCACCCATTTTTGTTGCTATGGGAATGAATCTCTTTGCTCAAGAAAATACTTGAGGCCATGATGATCAGTTTTAATTTTGAAACGTTTCCCCAATAGACATGGACGCAAAAGATCCACTGCATGTAGAATATCCAACATTTCCTTTTTGAGGTTGATTGGCCCAAATGTCTATCCAAAATTCGTTTTCTAGTAAAATAAAATGGTCAGCCATATTGCATGAGGATTGTCCCAATTCCTTTCCTAGAAGCATCACATTCCAACACAAAAGTCTTGGTGAATTATGGTAGTGTCACGAAAAGATTTGTGCACATAACCTCTTTCAAAGATTGGAAGGATTGATCAGCTATGTACGTCCAATTGAAAGCTTTCCTTTTAGGGAGAGTAGTGAGAGAAGCTACATTTTTCCATAATTGTGAAAAAACTTGCAATAATAACCCATTAAACGTAGGAAATTGTGTAAGATTTTAAGAGTTTTAGGGTGAGGAAAATCCTTCATAGCTTCAAATGTCTTAGGATGCACCTGTACACCATCCTTGCCAACAATATGACCCAGGTACTCAACTTCAAAGGCTCCAAAAGCACATTTAGACTGTTTGAGAAAAAATTGGTGCTTAGATAGTATATGGAGAACTTGATCCACATGGGCGAGATGGGCTCTGCAAGTTTTTCTATAGATGATAATATCATCAAAGAAAACTAAGACATATTGACGAAGATGAAATACATGATTCATGAGACTTTTAAAAGTGGAGGGGGCATTACAGAGGCCAACGGGAATAACAAAGAACTCATTGTGACCCTCATGAGTTCAAAATGAAATCTTGGGAATTTCTTCCTCTTTCATACATATCTAGTGGTAGCCAGAAAGAAGATCAAGTTTGGTAAAGTACAAAGAACCACTTAATTAATCCAAAAGGTCATCAATAACAGGAATGCAAAATTTTTCTTTGATTATGAGTTTGTTGAGGACATGAAAATTAGGACACATGCGCCAAGTTCCTTCTTTCTTGAGTTCCATGACTACAAAGAAGAACAGGTGTTGGTACTAGCATGGATAACACCAACTTCTAAAAATTCTTGAACAATTCTCTCAATTTCATTTTTTTGGGCAAAGGGATGACGATAAGGGCGAACATTGGGAGGAACACTTCCAAGGACTAGGGGAATGGAATGATCATGGATTTCACAAGAAGGGGGAAATCCATGCGGAGTGGTAAAAATAGCTTGGTGTTGGGAGAGTATAGATTGGAGGTCAGGATGCACAAAGGGCATTTCAACGGCTTGAATTGAATGGAGTTGGGAAATAATTCCATAATGAACTTTTTTGAGTAAATTTTATATCCGACAGGAACTGATGATCTCAGGGGAGCCTGTTGTGATTCATTAGAACTTATATTGTTGTCCCTCCTATTGGAATTGCATGGTTAAGTCCTTAAAATCCATGGTGATGGGTCTGAGAGTGTGTAACCATTGAACATCGAGCACAATGTCACAATCTCCCATGTCGATAGAAAACATATGATATTTCAAGTGGTACCGACCAATTTGGAGGTGCACATTTTCACAACGTCCCCCACATTTCATGGAACCACCATTGGCAATCATGATTTGATAATCGTTGATTGCATGGATATAGAAATTGATTTCTTGGGCAATGTGGCGATGGATGAAATTATGGGTGCTTCCATTATCAACTAGGATGATGAATTTCATATGCTTAATGTAGGCAATTAACTTGAGGGTTTGGGGAGTAGAAAATCCAATGAGGGCATTCAGTGAAATCAATGGTTCAAATTCTGGTGGATCAAAGGGATGAGTAGGATATGGTGTTGGGTGTGGCTCTTCCATGGGGGAAACATCAACCTCCTCGTCAGAAGGATCCTCATAAATGGCCATAAAAATATTTTGTTCCTTACACTTGTGCCCCGAAAAATATTTGTCATCATAATTATAACAAAGACCCTTGAGTTGGTGTTCAACCATTTTTTCTTGAGTTATTTTTTAGATCTTGAGAGGAGTGGAAGGAGGGGAAATATTGGTGGTTATAAGGTAAGGAATAAAAGAGGGTTTTCTATTTTCAGAGGAGACAACCTGTGGTGCTTCCTTAGCTCATTTAATAGCTTCAAACCAATTCTGGGGGTGAGCCATTAGGACCCGGGATCAAATTTCATCCTTCAGACCATAGATAAATCATTCCCTGAAGAAGACATCTGACATGCCCTATGTTATGAAATATAAGTACTCAAAGGTGGAGATAAAGTTTTCCACTGTGTCATACTATTTCAACTTGGTCAAATGAACCAAATGGTGGGTGTCGATGTCAATCAGAAACAAACTGTGTCCAAGGAACATACCCTTGGTGTGAATTTCTACACCATTGCCATCATTTCCAACGTTCCTGATCTAGATAAAGGACACTGTAACGAAGTTTGCCCAAATCATCAGAAATTCCATGTAAGGAGAAATAATATTCCATTTGAGTGACCCAGCCCGTGGGATATGAACCATCAAATTTATTCACCTCGATTATGCAAAGAAAAATTTCACGCTGAAAGTGGTTGGAATGAAAATCATGGGATTGGGAGGAATCAATGCCTTTTGGGTTAAAAGGTTGTTCAGATAAGGTAGGGTATCTGGTGGGAGTCATCAATTCCTTTAGCTTGGAAACAAAGGATTCAAAGATGTTGTCCATGTGGGCATGGATGACATCCATTTTGGCTTGCATATGGGAACTTCTTTGTTTCATTTCATTTTATTTCATTTTGGGTCTCGAAGATCTCAGAGGACAAAGTATTGAGGTAGTTTTCAAGTTCTTGGTTGTGTGTTTGGGCCATGGTAAAGGGAAATAACAGGAATGGGACTGGTAGGTCCACAAAAAAAGTATTTTTTGGTGAGGGGTACCACTGTAGTTAGTTCAAGGAGAGGAATTCAATGGAGTAGGTGGCAATTAAGGGTGCTAGGAAAGGTGGGTGGGTCCATAGAAAAAAGGCCCAGAAGTGATGGGTACCATTACGATCAAGACAAAGAGAGGAATCCAATGGGATAGGCCCCAAACAAGAGTGATGGTGGGATCACTATACTCTTTTTTTTTACTCATGCAGAGCTATACTCTAGCTTGAATAATACTACAATGACGAAATTCCCAAATTGTTAGCAGGGAAAATTGCATAAGAATTTCACAACCTAGATGCAGGAGGTAGGGTTGCGTGGAAAAATTTCCTTTTTGTTTCTTTTTTATTATGTTCCTTTTCCAAGGGTTAGGTTTTCAGGATTCCTACAGAAAAGGGTTTGCCTTGTGCTATAGTTCTTTTATATACATGTGGGGTTGCACAATAGTTATTGCCCAATATCTCAGTGAACCAACTAAGGAGGCTCGACCATACCCTTGGTCGTAGTACCTGATTACCCAGGTATTTCAGAAGGCCTAGGAGACTCCTTATATACCTGACGATACGTGGGAGTGATGGTTGTTTACATGTGTTATATAATGCGGTACTACTCAAAGGGGTACCAACAAGGGTTACAAAGGTTTCTAACAAGGTGAAACATTTGTTTCAATTAACCTATGAAATCATCTATATTTCCTACATGTAGTATTTCCCACCCGCAGGTTTACCCTCCGAATGATAGATCTTTTTGCTTTAAAGACAATGATAGTACACATCTCTACCTTCGAAAAAAACTTCCCACAATTTTTGCATAGGAAAGTGCTCTGATACCATTTGTAAGGTACCAGGTGTATTATAATAAGAAAAAAAAATATTAGAGCAAATACCAACAAAACAACAAAATATAGAGAATAGCAACACCAACAATGACACCTTTATTGATAGAAATTCAAGTTCACTTGCCTCTTCAAGGGGGAAACTTCCAGTAGAGAAGATATCTATTACAATAATTCTCAAGACAATACTATCCCATGCCTTCTACTCCTATATATACTAATTCTATCTTCTAAAGAACTTTCTAGAGGAATATCTTTCTAGAAGCATAAGCTTTTATTAAGTCTTCTTACATTAGATTTGTTCACATTATTACACATGCCTTATTTACTAATTTCAACCTTTATTACATAGAAAACATATGATTATACCTATGTGAGGGGTTAGGGAGGTTAGGTCCTATTATCCCCATTCTGTGGATAAATAAGGATATTATGTCACGAGGCCCTCAAGTTGCATATTTGGAGTTCAAAGAGACTACATGACCCACAGATGGAAACCCACTAACCACCACAAATGGTCATAGTTTTGCAGATGGCATGCACCACACCAGCTGGCTTTCGAAAGGCAGTGGGCCTTGCTCCATGAGGTACAATTCAGTATTATGGTGAACAACATTTCAATATTTAATCCATTTGATTATGTTGTATCTTAGATTTCTCTAGATTTCATGATATATGCTTGGACATTATACCTTTTTCCCTGCTTCACCTTGGTGGTTGACATTGTGGTCTAGTAAGTGGTTTTCCTTGGGGATTCGTTTGTTACTAGGAACTCCCTTAATGAGCCATCATACCATTCTTGACCATACTTACCACTTTCCATCATTGTTCCCTTCCATTTCTTTATCTCTTGGGATTTTAGGGTGTATTGACCCAAGAAGGGGTTGTCCCTCATTCTATGGGAAGAAGGGGATAAAGGCCCATAGGATTTGATGTTGGGTAAAATATAAAATCCTTGTACAAACCTTTCAGATGATTCACCCATGGGTCACCCAAGAATGCAATGAAACACTTATATTTGAATAAAGGGGACCCACAATATAATAAAGAATTCTTAAAAGGTTAATTGAAGGATAAGAGGTCTCCTCACAAGCCGATCTATCACATCCATGAATATCTAGTGTTATGACATTTCCGTCTTCTGGTCACCAAACCAGGGAAATGGCTCTCAATTGCATTGCTGAGAGAAAGGCGGTCTCATCACGAGCTAAACTTCTCATTTCCATTAGGTGTTTATGGGTGAAATAGCCACCACCTGGTCACCATGCCAAGGCAGTGACCTTCAACCTCTCCTTATTCTATATTGAAAGAAAATAAATAAATAAATATAAAAGGCAAATTAATGGGATTGGAAAAAGTGCATTGCGGATGAAGGTACCACACACGCTCTACAAAGGAACCCAATAATGAGAAACTACGACCCCTTATATGTCATGAGCCCTATGCCCATTGAGTCTTGACCCCAACCACTTAATCCAATTTACATGGCTTAGAGAGGGATATCTTGGAAACTCTCCCTGACCTAGGGCAAGATCTACCCAATAGGACACCTCGTCAACCCTCCCATATTCAAGCTTGAAAAGTCACATAGTGTCTTTGAGATGTTAATTGTTTGATATAGTGATATTTTATGCACATTCTTAGATGGGTTATTTATTGATTGGATTCACTTATCATGATGTTATGACTTGAGATCCTTGGAGGGCGTGTTCATTTGTATTTGCATGACCTAGTTGATGGACAGTTTTGGGAGAACAAGCCTAGCTTGGGCTTCCCTGGGGCTACAAGCCCACAGGTTGGATGCCAGGGGCCCACATGCTAGATGAGAGAGATCAAACTTGGAAGGCCTTGATGATGACTTGGAGGACCTAGTTCAACCCTCACTTGCCAAATGATTTTCCTAGGAGAGGAAAGATGTCCTATTTTTGAGCTTGACATCATGCTTTTGGGGCTAGAGCATGGTGGTAAGATTCCACTCTTTTGACACATGGACATTTGAGGAGAAGAAAGGTCTTCACCATGATGAGAGTGATTATATGCTTTACATGTTGCCTTTGGAGGCCTACCCATGCTTCTCCAACATCAACAACTTCCTCAAGGTGGAAAAATATCCCCTAAAGGGGTGACATCCTCCTAAATTAGAGTTTTTTTTGTGCAAAAAGTGAAATTTTAAGTGAATTGTTTAATATTACTTTGTTAAGGGGGAAATATTAGGGTTTTTGACTCCTAATCTTGTGGTTTACTCCTTAATTTGTGGACAAACTATGTTTGCTACATTTTTTATAAATAGAGATCATAAGATCTCATTTTAACCATAACTCTCCCTCTTGTGAGAGGCATTGGTCTGAAATTTGTGCCACACTTGGCTCTTTTTATCTTGTGTACACTTGTTTATGGCTATCTATTGGTGAATGGTTGATGGAAGTCTGGCGCTAACCTTGGATGATGTTTTCTATCTCTTGTGGTGGATTATCTTGGAATTTCTCTTGATCTTGGTATGGTTTTCTACTATTATGCTATCTTTTTCTTCAAGTTAAGTATTGTTATGCTAGGAGCTAGGTGGGAAGTATAAGGGCATACACCACCACTATAGTATTCATCATTTTATTGCTTCATCTCATTTATTTTACAAGGGTTTTCTAAGATAAGTATAAGGGCATACACCCTCTTAGATTAAACCCTAGCCTAGAGAAAATTTCCTTGGGAAGTAAAAGGGCTTACACCCCCAAGGAGGTAGCTTCTATAAGATATTTGTTTATTTGACTCCATTAACCCAATAGTAAAGGCACTAGTAATACTTTTTTTCATTGGAGATATCAAATCATTGCTTTGGAAAACACAATTTTTGCTCTTTTGAAAGGTTTTTTTCTTGAAGTTGATTTTCCTCATTGAGAGGAGTCTTCCCCCACTAGGGAGTCCCCTCTCTCCCACTACTCTAATTTTTGTTACAAAATTTAACGTACATCCATTAGGTCTGCATAACCATAGCTACTAACACTCTCATAACTCCTAAACTAACCCTAGACTAGATCCTAAATGTTGTACACTAACTCTACTAACTAGGGCACATCTTTTGGTCTAGTCCCTCGCAATTTTTCATGGTTGATTTTGCTGCTGCATTCCATTGATTGCTACAGCCATAAGGCTGAAATTTTCTGCATAAAACACATGTTTACAACCACCATTTTCTCTAACTTCTTAAGTGCCATCTTTCAGCCTATATTCATTGCCAATTTTGATGTTGATTTACTTAACTAGTTTAGATCTTTGTATGCTGATTTAGATGTTTTATTTGCTGAAGTGCAGGACCTACATTGAGGTGACATTGGGTGTAGGATTCCCAAGTTGTAGCACTTTCTTTGTGGTTGGGTCTGGCTTTCTCCAACCTACAACTTGCACTATAAAATTTTGGCGTCGTTGCTGGGGAATATTTTGAATCTTCTTCATACCCTAATGAAACTTTGGTGAGCTATCCCAAAGCCTTTCCCTTAGCTTGCCCGACGAATCCACCTAAGCGACGTTGCCTTTCTCTTTTCCTTTATGAGCTCATATTGAAGCTCATCTAGCGAATCCACCTTCCCAGAACCCACTTTTCCCTTATCCTCTTTTTCCCTTTGGTGAACCTTGAGCTCATCTGGCGAATCCGTTGAGGTATTACCCTAAGTAATGGAACCATGGGCTCATGGGACTTATGATGGGAATTCCATAAGGTTTATCCCTCCTTTGATGTTTAGGATATTCCTGGATATACAAATCATTTCTCTTCGTAGTGGAGGGCAAGTTGCCCCAAATTTGACGATGATCTAGCTCTAGCAGTAACCCATGTCATGGATTATATGAAGTATGCTTCGAGATTAAATGTGCTACATGAATATGTGCCGATGAAAATGTTTTTGTATTCACTGAAATCAAGTCAAAAGGATTTGTTTGCACACTCATGTGATACAAAGAGTATCCCTTCTTCTACAAAGCTCATTGAATAATTTCTCAGGAAATATCAACCAGCTATTCAAATTTTGCAAGATGCTTTCCAAGAGCTCAAACACACTCTTTACTGAGAAAGTTTTCCTATTGATGATGAGACAATAGATGAAGAAAAGATTGAAGAAGATCATGATGAAGAAGATCCAGATGAGACATATGATGAAGATGAAGTATCTTCTCTTCCACTTGATGAGGACATCCAAACCTATGCTACTCCTGCACATCAGGAAGAGAACATGATAAGTTATAATCCTTTTGAAAACTTTGATGATGCCTTGTTCCATGACTGTGGAAATGAAGAAAACTGTCAAAAGGATCTCGATGAAGTTTCTCTTACAAAAGGCCTGAGCAAGATTTTGTTATCTGCCTTCCCTTTTGAAGAAAATGAATTTATCCAGTCTTGTGAGGAAGTGATCAACACCTATGATGCAAAGGAATTCATGGAACAACCCTCAGATATAGTTGACAAACGCATTGATGATTTCATATAGGTTGGAAGACGTAGATGGGATGTGGGTTACTTCATTATTGATAGAGATCCCTTTTATGACATTGAGGGTAGCTCTCAAGAAGAAGGGGTTGAAATGTCATTTTCAGAGGGCTGGCCTCCATGCATGTATGATTCAGATGTTTGGAAACCTAGTGATGACATGGTTACATATTTGTTCTTCCCTTTCGAGGATGACTTGTCACAGCATGATCTTGATTCATCCTTTGGTACATACCCTTTTAAGGATGCATATTTTTTTTATGAGGAATTTTGACCGTTGTGCTCAGATTTTGAGGAATACCAAGATGTGGCCACCTCAGAATAGTCAGAGGTTCATTTTTCAAAGAAAAAGTATTTTCACATTAGAGATTTCCATGGAGATTCATAGAGGAAGAATCAATGTTTTTATACATAGGAGACTATTCCTTACCTCTTACCCTCTTCTCCAAGAGATCATTCAGTATTCTTCCGATCTCTCATCTTCTCTCAGCCCTCAACAAACAGTGAGTCTTTATGCACCGATGAAGATGAGCCTTCGTCTACATATAGTATCCCCCTTCATAGATGGATTGATCAGCCTTATGGATACACTTTCAAGTAGGATGATCGAGTTGATGGTTTCTCTTTCCAACAAGATTTCCTCCCTCCCACCCATCTTCATGAGTTTTATTTAATGATCAATTATATGCATGTTTATAGTCATGATTACTATGTTCTTGACTTATCTTTGTTGTATTATATGATTAATCATAGGGGAGGATACTTTGATGAGATCATAAAATGGTTGCACTGGTTGTATGACTTTACCTGGCATCATCCAACACGTGATCTTCAAGTCCCAAAGGCCCCAGGTCAGTAGGTAAGTCATTTTAATTCCCTGCATTTTCATATTGATTTCTCATATTAGTTTAGATGCATTTCATTTTCATTATACTCTACTTTCATATTGATTTCATGCTTATCTTATAAATTTTTGAAAAAATGTCAAATGTTTTTTTCTAGCTTAGTTGGTTTTTGATTATGATCATATGAGAACAAGGATGAGTAGGCCATCCTGCACTTGAAAGTTTGATGTTTCCTTGTAGACACATGTCTACTGGGAGATGATGTGATTCTCATGCACTCTACGATGAGCACATATCCCCAAGTAGGAGCCAAATGTTATCCCCATTTTGTGGATAACTAAGAATATTATGCCAGGAGGCCCTCACGTTGCATACATGGAGTGTCGAGAGACTACATGACCATGAATACCCTTTTGCATAGATGGAAAACCCACTCACCACCATAGATGGCCACAGTTTATGCCTTTTTCCTTGATTCACCTTGGTGGTTGACATTGTGCCCTAGTAAGTGGTTTTCCTTGGGGATGGGTTTGCTACTGGGAACTCCCTTAATGAGCCATCATATTGTTCTTGACCATACTTACCACTTTCCATTGATGTTCCCCTCCATTTCCTTATCTCTTGGGATTTTAGGGTGTATTGACCCAAGAAGGGGCTGTCCCTCATTCTATGGGAAGAAGTGGCTAAAGGACCATAGGGGTTGATGTTGGGTAAATGATAAAATCCTTGTATAAACCTTCAAGATGCTTTGCCCAGGGATCACCCAAGAAAGCAATGAAACACTTATATTTGAATAAAAGGGACCCATAATATAATAAAGAATGCTTAAAATTTTAGTTGAAGGATAAGAGGTCTTATCACGAGTCGACCTATCATGTCCATGAATATCTATTGGTATTAAATTACAATCATCTGGTCACTAAACTAGGGTAATGGTTCTCAATTGCATGGTTGAGAGAAAGGGGGTCTCATCAAGAGCCAACCTTCCCATTTACATTATGTGTTTGTGGGTGACATTGCCACCACCTGGTCACCACGCCAGGGTAGTGACCTTCAACCTCTACTTATGATATATTGAAATAAAATAAAGAAAGAAATATAAAAGGAAAATTAATGTGCTTGGAAAAAGTTCATTGTGGACGAAGGTACCACACACCCTCTACAAAGGCACCCATGAATGAGACACTACGACCCCTTATATATGTCATGAGCCCTATGCCCATTGAGTCTTGACCCCAACCACTTCATCCAATTTACATGGCTTAAAGAGGGATCTCTTGGAAGCTCTCCTTGACCTAGGAAAGATAAACCCAATATGACACCTCATCAACCCTCCCATATTCAATCTTGACAAGTCACATAGTGTCTCTGAGCTGTTAATTGTTTGATATAGTGATATTTGATGCACATGCTTAGATTAATTATTTATTGATTGGATTCACTTATCATGATGTTATGACTTGAGATCCTTGGAGGGCATGCTCATTTGTCTTTGCAGGACCTAGTTGTTGGAAAATTTTGGGAGAACAAGCCTAGCTTGGGCTTCCACGGGGATGCAAGCCCGCGTGTTGGATGCCAAGGGCCCACATGCTGGATGAGAGAGATTAGACTTAGAAGGCCTTGATGATGACTTGGACGACCTAGACCAACCCTCACTTGCCAAACGATTTTCCCAAGAGGAAAAAAAACATCCTATTTTTGATCTTGACGTCATGCTTTTGGGGCTAGGGCATGGTGGTGAGATGCCATTCTTTTGACACATGGACGTTTGAGGAGGAGAAAGGTATTCACCATGATCAAAGTGCTTATATTATTGACATGTGGCCTTTGGAGGCCTACCCATGCTTCTCCAACACCAACGACTTCCTCAAAGTGGCAAAATGTCCCCTAAAGGGATGACATCCTCTAAAATTAGGGTTTTGTTTGTGCAAAAAGTGAAATTTTAAGTGAATTGTTTAATATTACTTTGTTAAGGGGGAAATATTAGGGTTGTTGACCCCTAGTATTGTGGTTTACCCTTAATTTGTGGAAAAATTATGTTAGCTACATTTTGTAAATAGAGATCATAAGATCTCATTTTAATCATAACTCTACCTCTTGTGAGAGGCCTTGGTCTGAAATTTGCGCCACAATTGGCTCTTTTTATCTCTCGTGTATTTGTTTATGGCTATCTGTTGGTGAATGATTGATGAAAGTCTAGCTCTATCCTTGGATAATGTTTTCTATCTTTTGTGGTGGATTATCTTGGCATTTCTCCCGATATTGGTATGGTTTTCTACTATTATGATATCATTTTATTCAAGTTAGGTACTGTTATGCTAGGAGCTAGGTGGGAAGTATAAGGGAATACACCCCCCACCATAGTATTCATCATCTTTATTCCTTCATCTCATTTATTTTACAAGGGTTTTCTAAGAGAAGTATAAGGGCATACACCCTCTTAGCTTAAACCCTAGCCTAGAGAAACTTGCCTTGGGAAGTAAAAGGGCTTACACCCCCAAGGAGGTAGCTTCTCTAAGCTTCTTTGACTCCATTAACCCAATGGTAAAGGTACTAGTCATATTCTTTTTTGCGTTGGAGATATAAAATCATTGCCTTGAGAAACGTAATTTTTGACCTTTTGAAAGTCTCTTGCTTGAAGTTGATTTGTCTCATTGAGAGAGTCTTCCCCCACTAGGGCATCCCCTCTCTTCCAATACTCTAATTGCTGTTACAAACGTTAACCTACAGCCATTAGGTCTGCATAACCCTAGCTACTAACACTCTCATAACTCCTAAACTAACCCTAGACTAGATCCTAAATGTTGTACACTAACTCTACTAACTAGGGCACATCTTTTGGTCTAGTCCCTCGCAATTTTTCATGGTTGATTTTGCTGCTGCATTCCATTGATTGCTACAGCCATAAGGCTGAAATTTTCTGCATAAAACACATGTTTACAACCACCATTTTCTCTAACTTCTTAAGTGCCATCTTTCAGCCTATATTCATTGCCAATTTTGATGTTGATTTACTTAACTAGTTTAGATCTTTGTATGCTGATTTAGATGTTTTATTTGCTGAAGTGCAGGACCTACATTGAGGTGACATTGGGTGTAGGATTCCCAAGTTGTAGCACTTTCTTTGTGGTTGGGTCTGGCTTTCTCCAACCTACAACTTGCACTATAAAATTTTGGCGTCGTTGCTGGGGAATATTTTGAATCTTCTTCATACCCTAATGAAACTTTGGTGAGCTATCCCAAAGCCTTTCCCTTAGCTTGCCCGACGAATCCACCTAAGCGACGTTGCCTTTCTCTTTTCCTTTATGAGCTCATATTGAAGCTCATCTAGCGAATCCACCTTCCCAGAACCCACTTTTCCCTTATCCTCTTTTTCCCTTTGGTGAACCTTGAGCTCATCTGGCGAATCCGTTGAGGTATTACCCTAAGTAATGGAACCATGGGCTCATGGGACTTATGATGGGAATTCCATAAGGTTTATCCCTCCTTTGATGTTTAGGATATTCCTGGATATACAAATCATTTCTCTTCGTAGTGGAGGGCAAGTTGCCCCAAATTTGACGATGATCTAGCTCTAGCAGTAACCCATGTCATGGATTATATGAAGTATGCTTCGAGATTAAATGTGCTACATGAATATGTGCCGATGAAAATGTTTTTGTATTCACTGAAATCAAGTCAAAAGGATTTGTTTGCACACTCATGTGATACAAAGAGTATCCCTTCTTCTACAAAGCTCATTGAATAATTTCTCAGGAAATATCAACCAGCTATTCAAATTTTGCAAGATGCTTTCCAAGAGCTCAAACACACTCTTTACTGAGAAAGTTTTCCTATTGATGATGAGACAATAGATGAAGAAAAGATTGAAGAAGATCATGATGAAGAAGATCCAGATGAGACATATGATGAAGATGAAGTATCTTCTCTTCCACTTGATGAGGACATCCAAACCTATGCTACTCCTGCACATCAGGAAGAGAACATGATAAGTTATAATCCTTTTGAAAACTTTGATGATGCCTTGTTCCATGACTGTGGAAATGAAGAAAACTGTCAAAAGGATCTCGATGAAGTTTCTCTTACAAAAGGCCTGAGCAAGATTTTGTTATCTGCCTTCCCTTTTGAAGAAAATGAATTTATCCAGTCTTGTGAGGAAGTGATCAACACCTATGATGCAAAGGAATTCATGGAACAACCCTCAGATATAGTTGACAAACGCATTGATGATTTCATATAGGTTGGAAGACGTAGATGGGATGTGGGTTACTTCATTATTGATAGAGATCCCTTTTATGACATTGAGGGTAGCTCTCAAGAAGAAGGGGTTGAAATGTCATTTTCAGAGGGCTGGCCTCCATGCATGTATGATTCAGATGTTTGGAAACCTAGTGATGACATGGTTACATATTTGTTCTTCCCTTTCGAGGATGACTTGTCACAGCATGATCTTGATTCATCCTTTGGTACATACCCTTTTAAGGATGCATATTTTTTTTATGAGGAATTTTGACCGTTGTGCTCAGATTTTGAGGAATACCAAGATGTGGCCACCTCAGAATAGTCAGAGGTTCATTTTTCAAAGAAAAAGTATTTTCACATTAGAGATTTCCATGGAGATTCATAGAGGAAGAATCAATGTTTTTATACATAGGAGACTATTCCTTACCTCTTACCCTCTTCTCCAAGAGATCATTCAGTATTCTTCCGATCTCTCATCTTCTCTCAGCCCTCAACAAACAGTGAGTCTTTATGCACCGATGAAGATGAGCCTTCGTCTACATATAGTATCCCCCTTCATAGATGGATTGATCAGCCTTATGGATACACTTTCAAGTAGGATGATCGAGTTGATGGTTTCTCTTTCCAACAAGATTTCCTCCCTCCCACCCATCTTCATGAGTTTTATTTAATGATCAATTATATGCATGTTTATAGTCATGATTACTATGTTCTTGACTTATCTTTGTTGTATTATATGATTAATCATAGGGGAGGATACTTTGATGAGATCATAAAATGGTTGCACTGGTTGTATGACTTTACCTGGCATCATCCAACACGTGATCTTCAAGTCCCAAAGGCCCCAGGTCAGTAGGTAAGTCATTTTAATTCCCTGCATTTTCATATTGATTTCTCATATTAGTTTAGATGCATTTCATTTTCATTATACTCTACTTTCATATTGATTTCATGCTTATCTTATAAATTTTTGAAAAAATGTCAAATGTTTTTTTCTAGCTTAGTTGGTTTTTGATTATGATCATATGAGAACAAGGATGAGTAGGCCATCCTGCACTTGAAAGTTTGATGTTTCCTTGTAGACACATGTCTACTGGGAGATGATGTGATTCTCATGCACTCTACGATGAGCACATATCCCCAAGTAGGAGCCAAATGTTATCCCCATTTTGTGGATAACTAAGAATATTATGCCAGGAGGCCCTCACGTTGCATACATGGAGTGTCGAGAGACTACATGACCATGAATACCCTTTTGCATAGATGGAAAACCCACTCACCACCATAGATGGCCACAGTTTATGCCTTTTTCCTTGATTCACCTTGGTGGTTGACATTGTGCCCTAGTAAGTGGTTTTCCTTGGGGATGGGTTTGCTACTGGGAACTCCCTTAATGAGCCATCATATTGTTCTTGACCATACTTACCACTTTCCATTGATGTTCCCCTCCATTTCCTTATCTCTTGGGATTTTAGGGTGTATTGACCCAAGAAGGGGCTGTCCCTCATTCTATGGGAAGAAGTGGCTAAAGGACCATAGGGGTTGATGTTGGGTAAATGATAAAATCCTTGTATAAACCTTCAAGATGCTTTGCCCAGGGATCACCCAAGAAAGCAATGAAACACTTATATTTGAATAAAAGGGACCCATAATATAATAAAGAATGCTTAAAATTTTAGTTGAAGGATAAGAGGTCTTATCACGAGTCGACCTATCATGTCCATGAATATCTATTGGTATTAAATTACAATCATCTGGTCACTAAACTAGGGTAATGGTTCTCAATTGCATGGTTGAGAGAAAGGGGGTCTCATCAAGAGCCAACCTTCCCATTTACATTATGTGTTTGTGGGTGACATTGCCACCACCTGGTCACCACGCCAGGGTAGTGACCTTCAACCTCTACTTATGATATATTGAAATAAAATAAAGAAAGAAATATAAAAGGAAAATTAATGTGCTTGGAAAAAGTTCATTGTGGACGAAGGTACCACACACCCTCTACAAAGGCACCCATGAATGAGACACTACGACCCCTTATATATGTCATGAGCCCTATGCCCATTGAGTCTTGACCCCAACCACTTCATCCAATTTACATGGCTTAAAGAGGGATCTCTTGGAAGCTCTCCTTGACCTAGGAAAGATAAACCCAATATGACACCTCATCAACCCTCCCATATTCAATCTTGACAAGTCACATAGTGTCTCTGAGCTGTTAATTGTTTGATATAGTGATATTTGATGCACATGCTTAGATTAATTATTTATTGATTGGATTCACTTATCATGATGTTATGACTTGAGATCCTTGGAGGGCATGCTCATTTGTCTTTGCAGGACCTAGTTGTTGGAAAATTTTGGGAGAACAAGCCTAGCTTGGGCTTCCACGGGGATGCAAGCCCGCGTGTTGGATGCCAAGGGCCCACATGCTGGATGAGAGAGATTAGACTTAGAAGGCCTTGATGATGACTTGGACGACCTAGACCAACCCTCACTTGCCAAACGATTTTCCCAAGAGGAAAAAAAACATCCTATTTTTGATCTTGACGTCATGCTTTTGGGGCTAGGGCATGGTGGTGAGATGCCATTCTTTTGACACATGGACGTTTGAGGAGGAGAAAGGTATTCACCATGATCAAAGTGCTTATATTATTGACATGTGGCCTTTGGAGGCCTACCCATGCTTCTCCAACACCAACGACTTCCTCAAAGTGGCAAAATGTCCCCTAAAGGGATGACATCCTCTAAAATTAGGGTTTTGTTTGTGCAAAAAGTGAAATTTTAAGTGAATTGTTTAATATTACTTTGTTAAGGGGGAAATATTAGGGTTGTTGACCCCTAGTATTGTGGTTTACCCTTAATTTGTGGAAAAATTATGTTAGCTACATTTTGTAAATAGAGATCATAAGATCTCATTTTAATCATAACTCTGCCTCTTGTGAGAGGCCTTGGTCTGAAATTTGCGCCAAAATTAGCTCTTTTTATCTCTTGTGTATTTGTTTATGGCTATCTGTTGGTGAATGGTCGATGAAAGTCTAGCTCTATCCTTGGATAATGTTTTCTATCTCTCGTGGTGGATTATCTTGGCATTTCCCTTGATATTGGTATGGTTTTCTACTATTATGATATCATTTTATTCAAATCAAGTACTGTTATGCTAGGAGCTAGGTGGGAAGTATAAGGGAATACACCCCCCACCATAGTATTCATCATTTTTATTCCTTTATCTCATTGATTTTACAAGGGTTTTCTAAGAGAAGTATAAAGGCATACACCCTCTTAGCTTAAACCCTAGCCTAGAGAAACTTGCCTTATGAAGTAAAAGGGATTACACCCCCAAGGAGGTAGATTATATAAGATATTTGTTTATTTGTCTCCATTAACCCAATAGTAAAGGCACTAGTCATACTTTTTTGCATTGGAGATATAAAATCATTGCTTTGGGAAGCACAATTTTTGGTCTTTTGAAATGTTTCTTTCTTGAAGTTGATTTGCTTCATTGAGAGGAGTCTTCCCCCACTAGGGTGCCCCCTCTCTCCCACTACTCTAATTTCTGTTACAAACTTTAACCTATAGCCATTAGGGCTTCATAACCCTAGCTACTAACACTCTCATAACTCCTAAACTAACCCTAGACTAGCTCCTAAATTTTGTACACTAACTCTACTAACTAGGGCACATCTTTTGGGCTAGTCCTTGGAAATGTTTCATAGTTTATTGTGCTGCTGCATGCCACTGAATGATAAATCCATAAGGATTCATTTTTCTGCAGAAAACACATGTTTACAAAAACCATTTTCTCTAGCTTCTTAAGTGCCATCTTTCAGCCTATATTCATTGCTAATTTTGATGTTGATTTACTTAACTAGTTTAGATCTTTGTATGTTGATTTAGATGTTTTATTTGCTAATATAAATTGTCATTTAATGATGCAAATTCAGGACAACAAGATTAAATTTCTAATCCAACTATCATATACCATTGCAAAGTGTATTTTCTTGTGTCTCAGGCAAGTACAATCATCTGAAAAAGTACTATACTTGTTGGGCAACAATTACTTGACTTACACATAATATTTTCCCACCTTTCATCCCACTTAGAATTGACCTATAGGGTCTTCAATTTCATCCATCTCCATCTCCATATCAATACCCCTAGGGTCACCAAGATCACCTCCCTAGAGTGACCTAGTCACCCTTGAAGTGCAGGACCAACATCGAGGTGACATTGGGTGTAGGATTCCCAAGTTGTAGCACTTGATTTGTGGTTGGGTCAGGATTTTCCCAACCTACAACTTGCACTATAATAGGTCCCTAATAGAGAGTGAGAGGAGAATAATTCACATGAGGCATGTGGGATAAATTGGTCTAAGTTTACAAAATTCCATAGGCATGTAAGACACCAAGACTTCTCGGGAGGTCACCCATCCTAGCACCACTCTATCCCAAGTGAAATTAATTGCGGAGTTTTGATGAGATCCAGTGAGTTAACATTGTAGGCATGTACATAAGACCACTAGGAAATCATTGCGTGATGTTTGTAATTAACAAATGGAGATAAAATTACATTACATTCCTCCTTAATGACAACATCAAAAGGGTGAATATCATGGTTTATCAAAACTCTAGGCTCAAAAACATTGATTCAGTGGAAAAGGTGGATGGCTACTAAGATTCACCTGGATCAATCCTCTCCCCTTAAGAAGCAATGGTCCCCATTGCGTCAAGTTCCCTTTAGATATGGGGAAACGTTTTCTGATTCTGAACCTTGGTGAGTTGCTTTCCTTACTGAAGTAGCTATCCTATTTGTACTTGGCATTGGCCTTTTGAAGGATGTTGTGAACATGTTGTTGGAGGTGCTAGATATGTTCAACAAATTTGGTTTCACGATCTTCTTTGGTTTGAGTGTAGGAGGACTCCATCGGTGAAGATGTTATAGGAAGAACTATATCAATGGAGGATAATGGCTACAACCCCAAGCACACTTGAAAAGGGTAGTGGCCAATAGAGTTGTGAAGAGCTATGTTATAGCTATGTTGAACACATGGAACCTTCTTATGCATCAACACAATTGGGCTCCCACAAGGTGAGGAACTTAGTTGAATGTGTCCCTTTTGGATGAGCTCATGAATTTGATGCTTCATTTCTTAATTCTCTAGAATGGAGTGCCTGTAGATTGGACCATTGGGTAAGGGAGCACCGTGCACCAAGTTAATGGAATGCTTGACTTGGAAATGCATAGGAACCCCCATAGGTGAAGAAAAAATATCTCTATGGTCCTCTAAAATATTTTCAAATTGCTTCTATTGTATAGAAAGGTATTGGGCCGAGGATATGGTGGTTGTAGTGACGTTTTTTTCACCTTTTGATTGGATCATGAAGAGGGAAAAATTTGTGGTCTTAGAGATTACTTTGTGACATTGTTTTGCTGAGATCAATGAAATGGAAATAGTTGGAATTACCTCTGGTATCCTATAGAGCTGACCCCCCAAAGTAACAATGACACTATGGGGATGAGACTCATAAAAAATGTGAATTTTCCACATATATGGTTGTCCTAAGAGAACTTCATAGACTTCAAGTGGGGAAACATCACATAATACCCGATCTTTGAAGGTCTTGATGTCTTAGGACATGCAACATTGCTAGCTACCGCGAATGTCTTGTCCCCGACTCAACCATTTGATGGTGTATGGTTGGGGGTGTGGCATTGTTGGTAGCTTCATTATATTGATGACCTTGGCTAAGATCAAGTTATTCCAGCTCCCACTGTCAACAATGAAATATAGTGGGGTCCCCTTCACCCACATTTGTGAATGGAAGAGGTGCAGCCCATCCTCAAGCTCCTCTAACTCATCTGGTTGGATCTTTGCAGTTGCGATGGTAGCACTAGGTTCTACATCGATGATCTGCTTTCCCCATTCTAAATTAGAGTTCGAGTTACAGTCCGAGTCCTTTTCTTTAATCTCATCCAACAATGATTTTTTTGAGCGACATTCATCAGTGTTGTGCCAGAGGATTTTGTGAAACTCACACCCCTTTCCTATTTCCTTCTTCATCTTCCCGTTACCCTTCTTTGCTT
Source organism: Picea mariana (assembly GCA_032191745.1). Taxonomy (NCBI): domain Eukaryota; kingdom Viridiplantae; phylum Streptophyta; class Pinopsida; order Pinales; family Pinaceae; genus Picea; species Picea mariana. Next base: position 68,055 of record JASDQU010011106.1, on the reverse strand, counting down.
ATGGCTTGGAATTATTTTCTTAAGGTTGGGTTTCCTTGCCATGTCCCTTTTTTGTGAGTTAGGGCCACCTTTACCATACTTCTCTTGTTGCGAATTTGTAGACCCTAACTCCAACTTATTCCGCTACTTCAATTTTTTCTCGATTTTGACAGCATATCGATAAGAAAATCCTAGTGAGGATATTTCCAATAAATCCATCTATGTTTGGATGTATCTATGTAGGCCATTGTGTTACTTCAAAACTAGGTGTCTCTTTGAATCTTGAATACCCAATTTTTAGTGCAAGGTATGGAAGATGTTGGTATACTCAAGCACTGTCTAGTCTCTCTCCTGACGTAGAGTCGTCCATCTCATATACTAGTCATCATAGCTTCCAACAAGGTAGAAATCCTCCTTGAGGAAATTCACAAAGGCTGCCTAAGTGATTTCTCTTCTAAATGACGTAGATTCATCCATGATGTGCCTCTCCCAGTAACCTTGCCACCAAGATTTGACACGGGGAATGACTTTAAGGAGAGCGAAGGTGATCTTTTGTCCATCATATTTTTTTTGGACAGAGTAATAACATTCTAGTAGATTCAACCATTTCTCTAAATCATCTGCATCTATTTGGCCTTCAAATAAAGGTATATCAAAATTAACTTGTACCTTGAAGGGTGTCGTACCTTCGAAAATGACGTTTTTCAAAGATGCCTTGGCTGCCATCAGTAATCATTGCAGGATCTGAGCGAAGTTTTCCATCATCTCATTCCTTTATTGCAAGAGGGATTCCTCGAGCTACTATTGAAAGGATCTCCTGCTCTGTCATCTCTCTTTTATTTCATCATGGGAGGTCACTTGGGATGGAAAGATTGGTCATCCCCAAACGAAACTAGCTCGAGACCGAACTCTTTATACCGTGACCTCGTTGGGGAGATGCACTGAGAAATAACAAGGAGCATACTGCTCTGATACCACTGATCCAGATTATGTTGAGAATGGAATGAGATATGAATACAATTATAGTAGAGAACACATAAATACAATGAAACCCAAGTTCTATTAATGAATAAAACAATAGAATGTTGTAGAACACAAATTGGCTAGATTGGTGGTAGCTTATATATGAAGAGAAATATATTCCAACTACGCACAATCACAACAAGTATTACATCAGAATCCATTGCCTTCTTAAAGGACCTCCTCCACCTCGATTATTTATGAGAGAGTGAGAGTAGAATAATTCCCATGATGCATGTGGAATAAATTGTTCTAAGTTTACAAAATGCCATAGGCATGTAAAATACTAGGACTTCTTGTGAGGTCACCCATCCTCGTACTACTCTAGCCCAAGCACTCTTAATTGCAGAGTTTTGATGGGATCCAATGCATGAACACTATAGGCATGTACATAAGACCACTAGGAAATCATTGTTTGATGGTTGTAATTAAAAAATAGAGATGGAATTACATTACATTCCCCCTTAATGACAACATCAAAAGGGTGAATATCATGATTTATCAAAACCACATGCGTGAAAATGTTGATTCAATGGAAAAGGTAGATGGCCACTGTGATCCACCTGGATTAGATCATTGATGTTGATCCTATTTGAGGGAAATCCTTTGGTCAAATATTCTCGGTTCTTGTCCTCAAATCTCTTCTATGGGTCATTCACTCTGCCAATGACCTCTTTGATAACCATTGTAGGATTTGGCTCTTGTCATGGACTGACCTTAAGGAAAATTTTTAGTTGGGTAATGTTGACAAGAATATTGTGGATTGAATACAAGGGATCATCCCATGGATTTTGTAGCTTAAGCTTTGTCACTCATTGCCTCGCACCTGATGGTGATACCAGAAATGGGGAAAAGCCACAACCTTAAGTTGTATAAGCTAGCCACGGGATACAAGTTGTTGTGTTCTAAAACCTGCTTGGAAGGCCAACCCAACAAGGTTTGATACTTGTGCTCAAAGTAAAAACCTATTTATTTCATATCAACAATATATGAAAACCTATTATTGAACCTAAAAAACATGTTATTTATTTATTTATTTATTTTTCTGGATCCTAACAGTAGGGGGCCTTATTGTTGATAAAATTTTATCTTACATGGGGGTCCAAAAACCGTCGTGTCCTCAATGTAGCAAGCCTAAACTTTGAAGCACATCTTATCGTTATGTGTACTTCATACAAAGTTTTGGGCCCAAGTCAAATTTATGTGCCAACAACTCTTCCTTGCCTCTCTCTCTCTCTCTCTCTCTCTCTCTCTCTCTCCTGGCGAGCTTCCTTGCTAGGTGACTGCCTTCCATGGGCCATGTAATTTTAGTTCGCTTAGATACTTGCTAGAGTTGAGGTGCTATTTTGGATCTAGAGACAACATAATATGTTTTTCTTAATGATGTTGTATCGTCTCACCAATTTTCATCGTGCAATTCAACTCTAATTTACTCCAATTTGATTATGCAGATTGAGGTATAGAGTCGAAAGGCGTGGATATAAATGAATCACCTTTAGAAACTTCTAAATTATTGGCATGAAACCTCTAGAACCATGAAAAAATTATGGTAAGACCCAATGGGTATGTACCCCCTAGAGTATTTGGCAGGTGGGAGTATGTAACAAGACACTTGGACCTCCATGGGTGGACATGTAGTTTCCCACATTAAAGATGGTGATCTTAGAGAGACGTATTGATGTATTTCCTTTGGTTACAGGTTGGGAAAGACCCCAAATGATCATGACCAATCCCCTTCAATTATTGACATGGTTATTGATTAATTCTCTATTGTTTGAGCTTTTTCCCTTGTTTATGAGTGTGAATTTAACTTTCTTGGGTTGTTTTGGCCTAAGCTAGGTCCACTTTTTTTTGAATATGCTCATGAATTTGACTATATGATGGGGTGTTTACCAACATCCATTTTGT
>JASDQU010011106.1:6583-26883 GCA_032191745.1 Picea mariana | reverse complement strand
ACAATTTCGTTTTAGGCAACAATTTATTAGGGAAATTGTTTTTAAAAATTCTTAATACGTTATTCATCCTAAGTCCATCTAGTGTTCATTCATTTATCATAAACAATGCGATGTGCCCTTTAGGATTCACTAGGTTCTCCAAGGGTGACACTCGCCTTAATCTATTTCCCTTGTGTGATGTGCCCTTTAGGACACACTACATGCTCCAAGGGTGTCACTCGCGTGTTTCCATTTTCTTGCGCGACATTCCCTTTAGGACGCACGACGTGCTCCAAGGGTTCCACTCGCCTCTTGACTGACTTGGTAGACATAAAAAAACCCTGGACTCAATACTCCGCCAGGTGAACTTGTGGGAGACCAAGGGCCTCTAAGGAATAAGGCCCTCACCTTATTGCACACCCCTTAGAATCATCATGAGTGACTGTCGTAGTCTGCCTTCATGGCATCGTGGATCCTCTCGAACTAGGTAAATGTTAACCTACAGTTCGAGCCACGGCGAGACTGCTAGTAGGCTGTGGCAGGGATGCTATCCACACCTCTCCCTCAACATATCTAGTAGTCGTGCGTGACCCCTTTACTCCACATGTGAGCTTGGTCAACAAGCTATCGTCATCCATCATCATCAACAAATCATGTAAGAATATATCCATATCATATCATCTACTCTGATGCACTAATGTCATAGTAAAACAATCAAACCCCAATGGTACACTCCCCGAATCAATATGGAGTCCAAGAGATTCCATCAATGCCTCTGCATCCTCGAGGTCCAAAATCCTACACACTCAGTAAAACTGAGTCAATAGCACCTGTCTACGTCAATGCAGTAAAACAACATGTCATGAACCCATAATGCCCCATAATCAGAATCAAATGTTTTAATAGCATAATAATCCAGATCACTTGTGAGTGAGTGTCCTCAAATAATAAGTTCGCTCAGTGCGCGAGAGAGGAATGTTGCAATTTCGCATTCATCTGTCCACTCATACCTCACTTCCTTTCATTGTAAAGTGGTGATGGGTTTCACTATGTTTTAGAACCCTTCCAAAAATCTTGAGTATTAATCAACTGGCCTCATGAATATTTTAACCTCATGAGCATTTCTCAGCGCTAGACAATCCATAATGGCCTTCACCTTTTACAGGTCCACATAAATCTCTTCTCCCAAAATCATATGACACAGATAGTGAATATACTTCTGGAAGAAAGAGAACTTTGAAAATTTTCCATACAACTTGTTCTCAATAAGCAATGACAACACCATTTGCAAGTGTTCCTCATGTTCTCTTTCATTCTTGGAATAGATTAAGATATAGTCAAGAAATACCTACTTAAAAAAAACTAAGTACTTTTAGAATACACCATTCATGAGGCTCATGAATATAGTTGATGCATTGGTCAAACCAAACAACACTACAATGAACTTGTAATGTCCAAATCGAGTTTGAAAGGAGGTTTTAGGAATATCTCCTTCCTTAATCCTTAACTGGTGATACCTTGATCACAGATAATTTTTTGAGAAAATTGTTTCTATGTTCATCTGATCAAGGAGATAATATATCCATGGTATTGGGTACCTATTCTTCATTATAGCATGGTTAAAGTCCCTTTAATCTATACATAGTCGTAAGGAACTGTTCTTCTTATTGAAAAATATTACTAGTTCACCCCAAGGAGAGACATTGGGCCTTTTCATCCCTAAGTCAATTAATTTATTCAACTGCATCTGCAACTCAGAAAGATCTATATCGGTCATCCTATACGTTGTCTTGGAAATTGTCTAGGCACCACATTTTAGCTAGATGGTAAAATCAAGCTCCCTCTTAGGAGAAAAACTTGACAACTCTTTCAAAAAAAAAAAATCTTGAAATTATGAAAAAAATGGGTACTGATCTATAGAGGGTCCTTTCCCTTCATTGACTACTTCCACTACAAATAATCGACAACCTTCCATCACACAATGTTTAAAATTTATTTTTGAGAAAAAGTGTAGAGACATCTTCCTCCATATACCATGGATCTCTATTCACCTTCCTTCATCATCTACTCAAAGTACGCTCTTCGTGAAACAATCTAGCAAAGCTCAATGAGATTCTAACCAGTCCATCCCAATGATTAGATCATATGTCCCTAGGAAAGTGATGTACACCTTAAAACTAGTATTATACACTCCAAGATATAGAAGATAATTATCGACGCTAGGTCCGACCACTTTTTTTTTCCCAGAAGCCATATCGACTTGTTTAAGGTCATCATTCTCATAGGCTTCCATCCCATACTTTTATAATGCACATGGTGAAATGAAACTATCTGTAGCACCTGAATCAAATAAAATTTTGGCATTGCCATGATTTAGTGTACCTGATGACTTTGCCACAATCAACTGATGTTCTCCTTGACAGTTATTAACTGCTACATAAATATGGTGGTACCACTTTTCCTTCCCATCGTGGCTTTTCCCTCTATATGCACAAGTCCTGATTGTGACTTTGGGAAGTCATGATGGTAATGAGTTCCTTCGCACCCCTAACAAATAACTCAAGGAGGAACCTGCAAAATTCCCTATGAAGGCCTCTAGAATGAGTTCCTTCCCGTGGAATCCTTGCCCCTATTATCTTCTCTTTGAGAAGGTCATGGACTTTCCTGCATCGTTGGTGATCAGTGGGATGTTGTACTCACTTCCATTGAAATATGAGCTGCAATTGTTTTAGGTGCGGCTCTATTCCCATAAGGATGTGGCCTAGAGCTTCCTCCCCTCAAGAATTTCCTATGGGTCTTCCCCACGAATCTAGGATGTTGTGGCGTAGTTTATCTCATACCTTTGTTTAATCGCATATGTTCTTTCATGTAACGAACACTTTCAACTATTTCGAACACTAATGATGGTTTCAACATCGGCACCATGGCCGTTATCTTAGGTTTTAACCCCTACAAAAAATGTTTTACTTGTGGATGATCGATATCCATGTATGAGACGTACTTTACTAACTCCATGAACCTAATTTTTTAGTATTTCGTTGTTATGTTTCCTTCAATTAGAGCATGAAATTCTCCTATTTGTTTTTCCTTATAATAAGGACGAAAATATTTTCTCTGAGATTTCTCTTCTTGAATAACTCCCAAGAGACGTTATATTGAGTAAGGCACAAGTGTCCCTCAGGATTACCCCACCATTTCAAGGAATTGCCTCTCAGCTAAAAGGTCTCTATCTTCACCTTTAATGTGGAGGCATAGTTTCTTAAGGAAAAACATCTCGTCATTCCTTCCAACCATACCTCTGCACGTTCACTTGCACAACCCCTGATAAACTTTGGGATTTTAATTTTCTACAGTTCTCTAGTGATGTTCCTTAGTGGAGGTCATCTCTCTAAGTCCATCGACCCTTCTAGGTTACCCACTCCATATGGTGGGGGAACCACTTCCACATCAATTGACTCACATACCTTTAATTTCTCATTAATAGCCTCTAAGGACAACAATATCAGAGCTAGCTCAGGCGATGGCAGTGGGAGTGGCAACAACTGTGATCACTGTGGCAATTCCCCCTGACCTCAATTTCACTGAGTCTTAAGCATCTTGAATAACTAAATTTGCATCAAACCAAATGCATATCAGGAAAGGGTTAGAAAATTATAGGTTTTACTCAAACTTGTACTTGCAAACATAGGGTTAGGTGTAAGTTTCTTTATACCCATTTGTAAATAGACATTACTCCTATAAGGTAAGTGGTTAAAGGTTAGGTTCGAAGCCTCTAAGCTTAGTAACTTCATCCAGGAAAACTATTAACACTCTCGTCTTGCTAGTTATACTAGCACTATTTCTAACTTATATTGTTAGAGAATATTAAATATTACCCCTTCATAATCCATCTAAGTCCTTATAAATTTTAAAATTGATTAATGTGATTTAAAACATAATGTTGAATTACTATAAACCAAATAACCCATTATGATAGGTTAAAACTTTAACCTAAATTTTTACATTAATGACGCTTAACATTTGAATAAGGTTAATCAACAATTTTATATTAATCACTAATTAATCTTAATGATATATATTATAATATGTATATCATATTAATCTAATGTAATAATTTAATATTACATTCAATTCATTCTAAGTTCATATTTTTAAATTTATTTATTAATTCTTTTTTTTGGATATTTATTGATGGGCTATTTATAATTAACTATTAACAAATTAACCATGGTATATAATCAACGCAAACTTATAAATAACCACCATTTTTTTAATTGTATATATATAATTTAATTATATATTCATATATAAGTAAATTATAATTTAAAATATAATATAATTAATAAAAATATCCCCAAGAAATTTTATAAACAAATTACAATAATAATTAAAATATAATACAGGGCTGCATCCACGGGCCCTTGCTTAAGTATGGACAAAATAATTTTAGACAAAACCCTTCGTCGCTCATTCAGATTCTTCATTTGTTCGAATAGGGTTTCTTCAATTTGAATGAATATGGCCCATGGCTCCATGGTCGATCACTCAATTCAGAGGGCACGCCCATGTCCGACCTCTTCCTTGCCGATTGGCTATTATAGTTTAGGGGAGCATGAGACCGTAGGTATGTAATTTCCTTGCAGAAACAATTTATTACCCAATTCGAGAGGGGAGCGCGTAGCCATGGATTCCTTCATTGTGTGTGCAGTCATGGCATTAAACTATTATTTTGACAATGGTTTTCCTCGAGATTTGGCTACAGTGCTCAGTGTAGGGCTCGATTGCCTCCAAGTCAACGGGATTGGGTACAGTGCTCATCTACATCTACAGTATTTGATTTTTGTGAGTTTTGAAAAATAGACGGCCATGCACATGCATCTTCGTCAAAATGTCCAAATAGAAAAAAAATGTTCTCTGGGTTGCTTCCGATTGAAACTTGCATTTGAAATTTAGCTATTTTATTCCTTTGTTTGAGTTTATATTACATCTATTTTTTATTTTTTTTTTAACTTTTTAAGATATAGTTTATGTGTAATAATATATATATAATTTGAATCATTTATTTACTTACTATATACATAATTCATCCCTTTTCTTTTCTTTCACTAGTAATTTAATATATATATATATATATATATATTCATTTGTAACTTCACATTACATAATTTTTTTGTTACTTATATAGCTTATCTAACCCATATAAGTATTTATGTTTTTTCTTGCTTTCAGGTTGTTCGGAACATGTGGACAGGCCTAGCACGTGTGCGACCATGGCGTCGAAGGCCCATGTAGGGTTACACAACAACGCACTTTTTTTTTCAACTATATAATATAATATTTTTACTTTAAAGGTTTTATATAATTATTTAATTTATTTAGTCTTTTTTAATATATATATATATATATATATAACACTGCATATTTTATAACTTATATTTCCAAATTAATATATAATATAAACATATTATCCTTATTTCTCTAAATTATATATATATATATATATATATATAAACATATTACCCTTAATTCTGTAAATTTCATATATATATATATATATATATGAGATTTTTGTGTATTAGTTTCAGACTTATTTTTTAATATCTTCTCATATTGCTTTCCTTTCTGTCTATTAAGAGATTTATATGATCTAATCCTCACAATTCTTTTATTTTATCCCTCACGTAAGGATTCTCACAAGTTTCTTAAATCATGTTTTCACGTTCGTGCATCTTATGTTAGTGTATAGTCTTCATTGACATATTTCCCTTTATTTTCTCAACCTTTTCTATTTTTATTTATTTTTGGGTGTTGTAGTGCAATTGTTTTATTTTACCTGCATCTTATGTTAGTGTATGGTCTCCATTGACATATTTCTTTTTATTTTGTTAATCTTTTTTATTTTTTGGGGGTGTTATAGTTTAATTGTTTTCTTTTTGTGTGAATTGTGGGTTATTTATCTATTGAAACAAAAACAATCGTTGTTATTGTTGTTGTTTTTTTTTTCTAAATTAAGATTGCTAAATCAATGTTTTCATCATTCTATTCACCCTTCTATATCCTACCTTGGTGTATAGGCTTCATTAACATATTTTCCTTTTTTTTTTCCATCTTTCCTATTTTTGTTGGGTATTGTACAACAATTGTTTTACTTTTGTGTCCTTTGTGGATTATTTTTACATGGACAAATTCATGTATATGTTTCTCATAATTAGAAAATTTTGACCTCGTTTAACCCTTTCTTCATGATCTCTTTGTCCCTTGGTGAAAGTTAGAAGACTCTTACAAGTAAGCTTATGTTTCGAGGCTTAGGTTTCATTGAGTAGTCCTCCTTGGGATCTCAGGGTTAGTTATTTGGGGTAAATTCTCGTTTACATCAAGATATATATATTTTTAATGTTTTAAGCTACAAGAAAATGGTTTTAATAAGAGTTGTTAAATACCATTAATAGTCGTTGATGCCATGTTTTAGGAAACAAATTGAATAACCTATAGTAAAGTGGGTGGTTAATCCCAAGGTTTCATTTTTGAAACCATTTATGATCATGTTACAATGGTAATTTTATGTTTCTAAATTGTAATTTATGTATCTAAGGAGATACTTAGGAATAAAAATTTGATTCTTTTGCAATTATATTAATAATCTATTAATTATAAAATATAATCTCATGATTAGCAATTGAAGATGTTAGCTTATTCTTATGGAGATGGGCACTTTTAATAATCTTTTAATTATAAATTATAATCAGATGGCTAGCAATTGAAGACGCTATCATATTCTTAGTCATCCTTATCAATCAATGAATGAGATTTAATGTTCATATCTTCCTAGCATTTTTGAATGCATCGATTAATCTATTTACATTTTCACATTTACTTAATCATGTTAAAAAATTACTGTGTAAATATCTCATTTCCATGTTTATATGATTAGAAAGCTTACTTGACATTAAGTATTTGCTTCACTATTAACCTTTTATCTTTTACAATGCTTACATTTATGCCAAATTTTACCATATCTCCTATACAGCTACGAACCACACTCATCATATTGGATGAGCATTTAATTCTATACATAAACAAGAGCATGGAAATGTAGGATGTCAGGCGTCTTAAAACCCAACAATTTTCTACAAGAACTTGTGCCACGTTTTGCCATATCTCCTATACAGCTACGAACCACACTTATCATATTGGTTGAGCGTTTAGTTTTCTAGATGAACATGGAGACTGGCAATGCAGGATGCGAGGCGTCCTAAAACCCAGCAACATGTAGAGTAACAGGTGCAGTAACCCACAAACCGACTTGGTTGCGTGTAAATCATTGGGAAATAAATGATGAAAGTGCTCAGATAATTGCTACCCTATGTAAATCATTGGCAAATAAATGATGAAAGCCATGAGATAATTTCTACCCTATGAAAATATTTGGGCATGGGATGAAAATATTTGGGTATGGGAAGAGGATTGCGTATCCGTGGACTAACTCGTTTCCCTGTAAATCATTGGCAAAGAAATGAAAGCCCTTTTCTGGTAGATCATTGGTACGCGATGAAAATATTTTGGTATGCTTTTTCTATGCACAATATCTAGGATTTTGAGACATCAATACTACTATATAGGTTTTAATAATAGAAGTTGGATGTTTTTGTTTGGATAGTGTAGAAAAAGGGAGAGAAGCTATGAATTAGAATGAAAATTCCAAGACCTTTCTTCAGAAAGAGAGAAACTGAAGGCCATCTCTGACTAAAATGCAAAAGTTGCACTGTAAAAATATTTTAATAAAACTCACCTTTCCTCGAATCGATGCTTAGATATGGACGAACGATTTGGAACATGAGTTTGTGTACTCTGATATTACTGATATCTTATTAATTTATTTTGTTGATTGCTCAGTCATTCTTACTATTGTTCCCATCTTGGCTATGTTTTTCTTCCATGTGAAACTGGATGGAAGTAACATAATACCCTTGCTAATCTTATTTATTTATTTGTGTATTATTTTTTCGTGTATTGTACTGTACTCAAACTTATTCTTCACTTTTAAATCAAATTTTTACCCACAACATTTGTACTCGAACTTATTTTTCACTTTTAAATCAAATTTTCACCCACAACATTTATACATTGAACCTCACAATTGTCAGAACAAAACCACGTCATAAAAATACAGAGATGATAAAAACAAAACCAAAATCATAAAGTTTATGAAAAAATATTAATGTACTTTTGTTTTCAGATCTTATATTTCACGTTTCAATTGATTTTTTTTATAAGCAAAATTCTATCCAAATTCTTACTATTTATTTATAAGTCTCGGCAAAGTAAAAGTCTCACTATTTATTTATATATTTATAAGGTCTCGAAAAAGTCTTTATTTATATGGTCTCAATAAAGTAAAAAGGAATCTCAATCCTAACATATATAGATGATTTAAAAAAAACACAAATTTAAAAGTGGTTTCAATAAAGTAAAAAGGGAACCTCAATCCTAACATACATAGATGATTTAAAAAAAACATAAATTTAAAAGAGTTGTAAGTAGTTCTTCTCAAATATGCCAATTTTGAGGATCCAAAAATAATGCTTTTTTAACCAAGGAATCTCGAAGTGAAGAATAAGATTGAGTTTTGTTAAATCAAATTTTCACCCACAACGTTTATACATTGAACTTCACAATGGCTACAACGAAATCCCAATTCTAATATACAGTGATGATAAAAAACAACCACGATCATAAAAATATACCATTGAACTTCACAATGGCCAAAAAGAAATCCAATTCTAATACACAAAGATGATAAAAACCAACCATGGTCATAAAAATATATAGAGATGATTAAAAAAAAAATCATCATAAAGTTTATGAAAACATATTAATGTACTTTTGTTTTTAGATCTTAGCTTTGACATTTAAATTGATTTTTTTAATAAACAAAACTCTATCTAAATTCTCACTTTTTTTATACAGTCTCGGCAAAGTAAAAGGGAACCTCAATCTTAACATACAGAGATTAATTAAAAAAAACACAATTATAAAAGAGTTGATTTAAAAAAAAAAGCAATTATAAAAGAGTTGTAAGTAGTTCTTCTCAAATCTACCAAATTTGAGGATCCAAAAGGAATGCTTCATTAAGCAAGGAATCTTCCTAAACATTTTTCTTTCTTAAAAAGTGTCACATTTGATAAGAACATGATCTTCCTATTCGAAAATAAGAGGAAAAATATTTGAGTTAGGGTGTTGTGGATATTTGAATTCATGCAAAAAAAAATTAGAGTTTATTCTACAATAAAAATAAATGTAGTAGGGTTTTTTCTATTAAAAAAAAAAATAAAGGGGATAGGATTTGTTTTTATGATAAGACGAAGTAATTTTTGTTATGATAAGAAAAATTAGTTTTTTTTATTAAAATGTTAGTGTTTTGTTACTATAAAAAAAAATTGGTTTTTTATTGATAAACTTTAACTTTTCAATAACAAATTCTAATTTTTTTTACAAATATAAGTATGTATTTTATAAATAATTAAGTATTTTTATAAATATAATTATTATAATTATAAATATTTTCTTTTTCTCACCTCTTATAAATGATTATTTTGTTTATTTTGTCTATTTATGCTTAAATAAATTGTTTAAAATAGTTACAATAATAATAATAATAATAATGATATTAAACAAATAAAATTAATAATAAATAAAAATTAAACAAATTTAATCAATAATAATAAAAATGATATTAAATAAATAAAATAGCAAATTAAAAAATTAACAATATTAAATAATTGTATTATTATTATTATTATTTTTTAAAAATGTGTTCAATTTAAATATCTCTAATAACCATATATTGTATCTAAAAAAAGACAATATTTTATATCTTACACCAAATGTCTAATAACATTATATCAAGAAAAAAAAATTTACAGTTTCATTGACATTAACATAATGTAGTTGGAGAGTTTGAGCCTAGCAAGATTATCACAAGAGAAAAGGGCATGAGGCAGTATTCCCATTTGAGGGAAATTGCTAAGAGAGAGGTATTGGACTTTCCTTGAGGCTGCAAGTTGCACCCATTTCCATACATTTTGATAGGTAAACCGCCACCGAAAGGGTTTTGAGGAAATGGACAGATCGAAGGCTTCCAGATTAGAGGAATGCAAAAGCATCATGTTGAAGATTATAGATTCGACTCTTGCAATGGATAATGGATCAGGGTTGACTGGAACCATAAATAGATCAGTAGCCAAAGTAAGCTTTGGAAGTTGGGTGTTGAGATATCTCCATCTCTTAGAGAGAATCGAAGATCTAACTGCACTTTTAAATGGTATTTTAGAAAGGATGAGGCACAATAACTCATCTGGAATCTTGAACAATACATCTGAAGTAATGCACATGCTGAAGTATACATATTTTAGAGTTTGATTGACATTAAAATATTTTAAATTAACATTTTATAGTTTGATAGACATCAAAATATTTTAAATTACCAAATGACATAAATATATTTCATATGTTTATGACAAATTTTAGTATACAAAAGTTAATTTTGATGAAAAAATATTTCATTATAAAATATAAAAAGAAAACACCATGACATGAAAGGGTTAAAGATGAAAAACACTTTCTCCTAGAGTGTCGTTGTATGAACACATTACTTGTACCGATACCACAAAATCGTTCACACTTAGTCATAAATGGATTTAAATTAAATATTTTACTACTATAAATCATAATTGTTTTTAACCCTTTTCTTTGTGATTTTCTCACAATCACAGTTTGCAACACCAATAAGTGAAATGCATAAATGCATTCTAATTTTATATATAGTTATTTGTAAGGAATAAATTTTACAATTCAAGATCATATGTTATCAATGTCCTTAGAAAAATTATGATTCTAAACTTCCTTTTATATAATACAAATTGTCTTTTATGTAGTATATCACATTAGTTAAAAATTCGTATCTTTTTCACAATAAACTTTACTGGAAATTCATTCTTGTAACATATCGAACACAAAACAACCTTCTCATGCGATGAAGTTTCCTCGACATTGCAATCTCACGAATAAAACGAGATGTTACAACATGATGAACATAGTAATGTTTCAATGTGTCGAATTTAGTAACATTGCACAGTGACAAACACAGTAATGTTGCACTCTTATTAACATAGTAATGTAACAAACTGCTGAAAATAGTAACATCGCAACATTATGAACATAAATTGACTTCAAAATGTGATGAACATAGCCATGTCATCATAATGTGGATAGTAAAAATAACATTACACTATTACAAACATTAATAGGCATTGCAATATGTCACACATTTTCATGTTGTCACAATGTGATGAAAATTTCCTCATGTTGCAATGTGACGTACATATCCTGACATCACAATGTGATAAACATTTCCAAACGTCGCAATGTGTCAAACATAGTAACATTGTAATCTACCAAACATCATAATGTCGCAATGAGACAAACATAGCCACAACATTGCAATGTGATGAAGATAAATGAACGTCAAAAAATGATGAACATAGCCCTTTCATCGCAATGTCACAAACACATCCTTACGTTTCAATGTGATGCACATACCCTAACATTCAATTCTGACAAACCTTTCCAGACATCGCAATCTGAAGGACATAGCCATGCCATCATAATGTGGATAATAATGTCACATTGTGACGAACATCAACAGAGGCCGCTATTTGTCGCACATCGCCTTGTCTTCACAATGTGATGAGCATTTTCTCACATTACAATGTAATAAAAACATCTTGACATTGCAATGTGCTGAACATAGTAACATTGCAATCTACCAAAAATAACAACTGCACAATGTGATGAACATAGCCCGGTCATCACAATGTGACGAACATATCCTCACATTCCTATGTGACACACATACCTTGACGTCGCATTGTGACAGTCCTCTCAATGTGATGAACGTTGCCTCACATTGCATTGTAACGTAGATATCCCAAGGTCGCAATGTGTCAAACATTTCCAAATGTCACAATGTATCGAACATAGTAATGTTGCATTATACCAAACATAGTAGCTTTGCAATGTGATGAACATATCCTTGTCCTCGCAATGCGACGACATGACATATCCTCACATTCCTATGTGACACACATACCCTGATGACGCATTGTGACACACATACCCTTGATGTCACATTGTGATAGTCGTCGCAATGTGACGGACATTGCCTCACATTGCATTGTAACGAAGATATCCCAAGGTCACGATGTGTCAAACATTTCCAAATGTCACAATGTATCAAACATAGTAACGTTGCAATCTACCAAACATAGTAACTTCTCAATGTGATGAACATATCCTTGTCCTTGCAATGTGACTAACATAGTCATGTCATCGCAATATGATGAACATAAACGTATATCGCATTGTGACGAATATAGCCCTCTCGTTGCTATGTGAAAAACATATCTTCGCATTCCAATGTGATGCACATATCGTGACATCATATTGTGATAGATATTTATAAATGTTGTAATGGGACTAACACAACCCATTGTCACGATGTGATGTACTCAAATGAATGTGGCAATGTGACAAACATACACCAACATTTCAATGAGACAAACATTTCCCAACATCACAATGTGATGATCATAACTCACTGTTGGAGTGTGACAAACCTATTTGAACACCATAACGTGACAAACAAAAACCCTTCATCATAATTTGATGACCATAACATTACGATGTCATGTAACAAACAAAATCTAATGTCACAATGTGACGAACAAAACCCGATGTCATAATGTGATGAACAAAACATGATTAGCATTACAATGTTGTAATGCCACAGTAAACTATTGCTAAAGATAATCAACATGACCAACCATAATCAGATCCACATGGTCAACAAATTTGATCCATTAGCATGGTTAACCATAACAAAACCTGATCAACCATAATCAACCATGGTGAAGGACAACCATGATCAAGCATAGTCAATGTTTCCTACCCAAAGTCAACCAAGGTCTATCAAAGTTAACAATGATCATGGTCAACCATAGTCAACCATGGTTATTGTCCGTTAATGTATTAATAATTTAACATGTTACATTATAAGTATTAATACTTTATTAATACTTTAATATATTAATACTTTAATAATGTATTTATTAATGTATGAAATGTATTTTTTTGTAGTATTACTCTAACAATGTATTATTTTATTATTGTCTTAATACTTTAACATTGTATTAATTAATATTGTATAAATGTTTTAATTAATTAATACATTACATGATTAATGTATCGATTGATTAATACCTTACATTATACATTAATATTCATTAATACTTTAATTTATACCTTACATTTATGTAATAATGTATTCCTACTTAATATATTATTAATATATAATTTTATTAGTGCATTAATACTTTATTAATGTTTTAATGTATTAATATTTTAGTAATGTATTTATTAAAAATGTATTAATGTAATAAATTATTAGATTATAGTATACATTAAAGTATTAATTTCATTAATATTCATGACCATAAGAAACCATGGTTATGGTAAGCGATAGCAAAGCATAGTCAACCATGACCATTTTTAATAAATGTATTAATATTCTAATATGAACTAATGTATTAATACTATTCAAACATTAATATTAATACTATTACTTTAATGTACTAACATATTACTTTAATAATTTATTAATATTTAATTTTTACATTTTAGTAATGTATTAATACTTTAATAATGTATTACTAATGTTATTTAGGTCAATGCATTACTATTTTATTAATGTGTTTGTTTTTTTTTGTATATAAATTAACTAATACATTACATTATAAATACTTTATGATTTATTACTACTTTATTAATGTATTATTTTAATGCTGTATTAATACTTTAATAATGCATTTAGGATTTCCATATATTCAAATACGGAAGATGTATCTTATTTATACAATGTATCAATATATTATTACTTTAATGTTTTAATACATTATTAATGTATTAATAGTGTAATATGTTACATTAATATATTAGTACTTTATTTTATACACTAGTAACAATGTATCAATTGTATCAATTGTATCAATCAATTAATATGTTACATTATATATTAATGTAAATTGATACTTTAATTTATACATTTTTATTATATATTACATTAATGTAATACATTACAGTAACACATTAATATACCATTAATTTATATACATTAATATAATATATTGTTACATAAATATAATATTTAATTAATACATTTATTATGTCTTAATATATTAATGTTTGTCCCTAAGACATGTCAACCATCAACTAGCAATAACCACTTTATAAAAGTGGTTGATATGCGCTGATCAACGCCATCTATTCACCTTTCCAAACTAATGGCGTCGATCAATGTATATCAACCACTTTTATAAAGTGGTTGTTGCTAGTTTATAGTTAATGTTGAAAATTTGTGGCATATCTTCTCTTCGCTGATATGGCAGATATAAGCCAATCAATTGAAGGAATGAAAAAAAGAAATGGTGAATTAATTACTAAGCTATTAAGGAACATGAATGTACTTGACGACTCATCGGATAAACATTGACACATATGTCTATTACAGAATAACAATGGTTTTTTTTTCATCATCAACACAAGAAGAGACTTGGCTGGAGTTGAGAATTGAACGTGAAGGGAAGAGGAAAAGGATACGAGAAAGAAAAACATAGAGCACAAATAACATACATAAAACACAAGAACATCGAGTGAAAATATTTATATTTCATGTATTATAAATCTCATGGAATTTAATTGCATAAACATGTATATAGTTTTGTTGCTCATTCATAACATTCATCAAAAAAGACATAAAAATAGAGTCCCTTGTTTGTTGACTGCTTCTCAACCTGATGTCGCTACAATGAAACTTCTCCACTTTTCACTCTGCTTTTTTTTACATACAGATTTTTCTAAAACTACCCTCTCTTCTATTCATAGATTCCTAGCAAAATGAAAATAGAAAATATTAATTGAAATTAACTTTCACATTTAGGACAATCCTGTATACATTGACTTGAGGCAAAAGTAAAATCGAAATATATAGAGAAAATCAATTTTTTTGTTCTTGAAAGGACTGACATAACATGTTGACAAGATAGGAGAGAAGAAACATCTATGGAGAAGTAAATTAGGGTATTTTTGATTAAATTCAACACCCCCCTTAACCACAAATGCCATCTATGATACCCAAGTTGTCTCTTTAATGAAAAAATATTTTCTTTCCTAGTGATTTGATGAGGATGTCTGCAAATTTTTCTTTTGACTTGTAATGTTCCAAAACAATTTTTCCATTATTGGTTAACTCCATAATGAAGTGAAACCTTCTGTCAATATGTTTACTCCTTTTGTGAAAATGGGTTCTTTGACAATGTTATAGATGAGTTTCTTTCACAATAGATATTTGTTGCCACTTCTTTTCCATGCCTTAATTATTTCAACATTTTTCTCATTCATATTGCTTGATATGTTGCGTCTTTAGGTGCTACATACTCTACTTTAGCAGATGAAAGAGTGACAATTGGTTTTTTTTAAGCCCAAGATACTCCACGTGATCTAAAATGGAAAATATAACCATAAGTGATCTCCCTATCATCTATATCTCTTTCATAATACATATTAGTGTATCCTCTCAGCTTGAAGTCACTTGACATTGAGTAGAGTATTCCATAGTTCCCTTTTCCACTAACATATTTCAAAATGATTTTCCCTTCTTGCCAATGATAAAATTTTGGATACTCCATGAACCTTGAAATTAGACTAAGAAAAAACATTATGTCTAGCCTTGTGGCTATTAAATACATAAGGCTAGTGGCAAGTTGTTTTTACAAAGTTGAATCAAATTTAGGTCCTTTATCATCCTTCCTCAATTTGAAACATGTCACAATAGGTGTAACATCCCACTCTTGCACGCACTGAGTCAACTTAATCTTTCAGGACACTTTCTTGCAAGTGATATGAGTGATTATACTATTGGTCGTTTTGATTATGATGATGAGATATGATGGATTTCACGATATGTTATTTTGTTGTATTTACATAGATAGGTTCTATTGACTTGATTCTCCTGAGTGTGTAGGACTCTGGACATTGAGGATGCAGAGGCATCAATGAAACCCCTCGGACTCTAGATCGAGTGATGGAGTGGAAAATTGGGGTTTGAATGTTGTTGATGTGACATATGTACATATCATTACTTGTTATGATGATTGACTATTATTGTTGACATGATTCATTGATGGATGTAGGTTGACCATAGCTTGTTGACCAAGCTCACATGTGGAGTAGAGGGGTTATGGAAGACAACTAGAGACTTGAGGGGGAGTTGTGGCAGTAGCCCTGTTATAGCCTACTAACACTCCCATCGTGGCTCGAAATGTAGATTAACCATTACCTAGTTCGAGAATACCCACGATGTCATGAGGGAAGACAGTGACAATCGCTCACGATGATTCTAATGGGCATGCAATAAGGCAAGGGCCTTATTCCTTAGAGTCCCTTAGTCTCCCACAAGATCACCTAGCGAAGTATTGACTCGAGGGGTTTGATGTATACCAAAGTCAGTCAAGAGGCGAGTGGCACCCTTGGAGCACGTAGTGCGTCCTGAAGGGCACATCACAATTTTAATGTGTAAGTGAATAAACCTAGTCGGCCTTAAAATGAATGATGTGATAAGTAAGTTTTAAAAATGATTTTACCTAAACAAAAAATGTTGTCCAATCTAGTGATATTAAAACCTAGGTTTAAGTAGAACGTGTGGTAAAAAAACATAATAATAGTAAATAAATATGTAACAAGAAGGGGGCTAAGAAATTCAACCTTGTTTATTAAATTCAAAATTATAATGGATGATTAAATTTTTAAAAAGGGGTAATGGTTGTTTTTTTTATATACACTTGTTAAATTAATTTTTAATTAAAAATGAAAAAGGGTAAATGGTTGTTTTATCTACACTTGCTAAATTAAGTTTTAATTAAAAAGGAAAAAAGGTAAATGTTTGTTTTATCTACACTTCCTAAATTGATTTTTAGTTAAAAAGGAAAAAGGGGGAAACTCAAAAGAAATAGGAAATTTAAAGAAAAGAAGAAACATAAAGAAAAAGCTGAATGTCTAACTTAGTAAGGAATTTTTCCTTTGGAACTTTCTAATTATGAAGTCAACTAGGAATTAAGTAAGGCATAAGTCATTTAAGAAGTGTAAGAGAATTTTGGGACGCCGAGGAGTGTTTTTAGGGATTCTCTTAGGTGGATGAGGGAAATAGGAATATTTAATTAATTAATAAAATTGATTTTCTAGTGCAACTAGGGGATCAAGCGACATGTGTACGGGAAAGGTTTTTCGAAATTAATTAACTAAAAAAGAAATTTAATGAGAAATTGGGAAACTAATTACTTAAAAAATCTCTAAAAAGAATGGAGGAGGAGGAGTATGCATGGGATCTTTTTGTGTAACATTACACTGCTGAAATTTTACCTTTATTGGAATTTCTCTTGTGGGAGTTGGGATACTCAGCTCAGGTAAAGAGTGGTAGCTGAACCTTGTGAGCCAAGTTTTGTGCTATAATTCTTTGATATTGTGTGCGTGTCCCCTTTGCAGCTCAGGGGGCTCAGGGGGAAGAAGAGTACCCCTAGATTTCGCTGGGAGGTACTAGTGACATCACATTAGTTGGAAAGTGGGAGCTGGATGGAGCATGCGCGAGACAACGAATTCAAAGATTTTGCATTTAGGATATGGTACGCATGTGTGTATTTGTACTGAATGGTAGTTTAATTACTTTTCTTGCACCTTCAGTAATGTGCTTCTATAGTGTTAAGGATTATGATTTATTCATCATAACACTATCCAAAGGTTTCATTTTTATCTTAAGAAATTTCTCTTGATGAGCCCATCATTTTATAATCAAAGAACTTAAAGTCATCCCAGCCTTATGCTAGTTGTATTTGAATTGATTTCTCGTTGTGAACCTAACCCCTGATTGCAAGGACTTCTCTACGTTTACTTTTATTGATTAATACGAAGAAAAAAATTGTTTTTATCTTTTGTCCCTTATCCCTTAAGTTATTAGTCTGTTCCTGAGTAGACGGCCAGGAGCCGAATCGACGATCATCACTCTGGTGTTTAAAGACTTATAGATTCACATGCCCTACTTTCTGGTGTATGGATAATAAGTGAAGGATAAATTTCTCCCAGTTGTCTATCCCTTACTTTTCTCTACGTTTTTCTCTTATGATTGAAATATGATTAAGCTCTCCTTCTTGATTGATTAAACTCTGATTACACTCTGTGTTTTAATTTTTTTAACTCTGATAAATCTCTTCCCTTGAATAATAACTCTATGTGTTTTCTTGTGATTGATTACATTTGCATTTTTCAGTGATTGGTTACTTTTATGTTTTCTTGTCATTGATTATCTCTGAGTTTTCTTGGAGTCTTTACTCAACATTCAAACCATGAAATTATGGGTGATTTACCCAACCTTTACACAGTAGCTACACTACGATTTTCATGGCACATTACCCAGCATTCACAACACCAATTTTGTGGCACATTACACAGCAATCACACTAAGATTTCCATGGCACATTACACAACAATCACACTAATATTTTTGTGGAACATTACACAACATTCACACTATGATTTTCGTGGAATATACATAGTGATATCTCATCTATGAATGTTAGTATAGATTGATATATTTAACTGTGAATTTCATTTTTGATACCTGCATTTTAATGTTGTTGATGACGAATAACAATGGCCAGAAAAATTATTAATGAACAAAGATATCATTGTCGACTTAGATTTACTAATGGACAATAATCTTGATTGATTGATAGTGAATATATTTGATTAATTCCTTTATATAGTCAGTGAATTATATGGACAACGAAATTGTTTGTCTGACATTGAAAGTTTTAGACAACGAATTTATCTGTTGTTTAGACATCAACTCTATCATTTTACACAACATTTTAGTGATGGTTTTATTGTTCTTTAGCTATGCATTTATCTATGTTTAAAAAAACACATTGAAATTCTTGATATACAATGATATCATGGATAGCAATCATTTATGTATTGTAGAAAAACGATAATATTAACAATGATAACCATCTCATGGATAGCAATATGATATATAATGTATGACAATGATTGTATGAAAGTAAATATTAATTAGTTAACAATAATAATTTGGATAACTATTTAATATCATTAACAATAGAACATTTATAGAGAACCAGATAAATGCTATACAACCATCTATTAATAGACAAATATATTATAGTTAGACTATGTTATCATCACTAGACTTGTTAATGGGTAGAGGCATTGATTATTGAAAACAAATAGGAGAAGGCAACATTTTTCATGTGAATGTCAGCGTTTTGTAGGTGAAGGACAATATGGTATTATGGGAATGACAACGTTGTGATTACTTTTGAGCATGAATGCATTTTCATCCAATTTATAATGGACAACAATTTTTAATAATAGACAACATTTCATAAGATGACAACGATTTTATGTATTTTATACACAACAATATTCTGTGTTTAATAGACTGCGATGTTGTTGTTGACCTCGAATAGTAATAGGCAAAGATATTATTGTTAGATAGTGAAATAATTGATAAACATCATCTTAGTAAACAATGAATGGTTGGCATGGTATCCC
This sequence comes from Picea mariana, assembly GCA_032191745.1. Classification (NCBI taxonomy): domain Eukaryota; kingdom Viridiplantae; phylum Streptophyta; class Pinopsida; order Pinales; family Pinaceae; genus Picea; species Picea mariana. Next base: position 7,170 of record JASDQU010011106.1, on the reverse strand, counting down.
TACATACTGCTAACTTAATCTAGTCTCAATTATTTTCGTTTCTTTTTAAAATGGTGAAGGTAAAGATTTGTTGATTGTTGAATTCTTATAAATAGATAGCATGCTATTGTAGAATGGATTATTGAGGGAATATTTCATCGATGGATCATAACGTCCTTTAATTGAAGTATGTTGCAATAGAATTTATTGCGCAAGGAATTTAATGAGTTGTATGATTGTTATAGTAGTCAAATTTCCGTTGTGTCTTGTTAACTTGTCGATTGCGTGCTTGGGTTTAGTATTTAGTTATTTGGAAAGTTAATTTGGTCTCCTAGCGCGTTGGATTTTTCTTGGGTTATTGGCCTCTATAGGTTATGTTTCACTTTGGTTACTACCTCTCCTACCGCTTGTGATGGCCTGATTCTTGATGAGGTGATCATTGTGCGCCCTGATAACTTGGTCGGAGTCTTCTTCTTCCTAATGTGGGTGTGTTGTTTGTTGTAATTGATTTTGGTACCTGGTTCTGTAATGCCTTAATATGTTTGGTTTTGCGCGCCGTAGAATTTTCTAGTTATTGGTTGTCCAGGTCGTTCTGTCGAGTTGTTGAT
>JASDQU010011105.1:102811-127376 GCA_032191745.1 Picea mariana | reverse complement strand
AAGGATTATACTTGGGAAGCCTTCTTGGAAAGTAATTTTATTTCAAACCCTCCTACTCATTCCATCTCATGTCAAAGTTGTTGTCACATTTCTTTTTCAAATCATATGAAAGACCTAGGAGGATATTAACTCCTACCTATGTTAAAAGGAACTTTCTCTTTAGTCCATACTTTCCTTCAAAGAAACATTATCTAGTGATCACCTCTTTTTAAATTTGAAGGCAGGCCTCTGGTAAAATTTTCTTAGTTATAGACCTTGAGGATTTTCAGGAACTGCATCCATTATTCCAATGATATATTTGATATTATTTCAAGGAAATGGATCTTGAGGGCCTAGCTCAATTAGAAATTTGTCCTCACCAATGTAAATTAGTTTATACTAGAACACCTATAAGGTTTTATCCTATATATTAAGTTATTACATTTATATTGTTATATAATTGTTGTCCTTATTGGTTGTCTAGGCCCTTTAATGGTAAGCTAGACCCTTTAAGTGGAATTGTACCCTTTGTCTTCTCTACATACCAAGGACACCTAGTTTTAGGTATCATTTAATCTTGTGCATTTATTATATTGTAAAAGGATGGTTCCCCCTCGAAGAGGATTTTCATTAATTCTTATCTCTCATTCTCAAGGTGTGGAGCTATTTATGTTTCTATTTTTATTTTATTTGGGTGTTTGGTGCATAACATTTGGTATCAAAGCATACAATCCTTGGGCTTGAATCCTTCAAACAAGCCATCTTGGAATTTTTGCTATAATTTTTTTCTGGGAAGTTTCAGAAAACAAAATTTTGGGATCCTAAAAAGACATGGTGAAGTACCTGTGGTAATTTTTTTTTAATCTAGTTCAATATAGTTTTCAAATTACATGTTGTGGAAGTTAGGGTTGTTTACTATCCCTAAAAGTAGTCTCAAACACGTGTTCTAGGTAAAACAATCATATACGATCCTCAAAAGATCTAAATTGAGCATCAATGGTTGTATTGAACAAAGAACAGATCATACTATTTTAGATAAAAATTTCAAAAGTAGATCTTAAAAATTGGATATGTGGTAGTCTATACAAGTTCTTTTGCATGAAAGGGATAAAATCAACAAGTTTTTGGAAAGTTACCATAAATTTTTCTTGTAACATTAGAATTTATTCAAACCTATGGCTACAACAAACCTGGATTTTAGACTAAGGTGTATAAATTTTAGAGTTATATTAGGTGCACTATCAACCTGCAAAATAGTCTCCAAATCAGGGTTCTAAAAAGGTACGCTAAATTGGAACTTGCATTATTTTTTATTGGAATATCTGTTTGATGTAATTCAAAAGGCGTGGAAAAGATAAAATAGAGGATAAATCTAATTAAATATTTTTTTTGGCTCACATGGAATGTGTTGGTGGAAAAAAATCTACACCTACTAAACCTCTAGAGAACCCATCCATGACTCTTGAAGAATGTGAAGACTTAGGGAACCAAGTATCCTAATTGAGGAACCAATTTAATGACATGGGTGATAATGTGTTGAAAAATATTGATTGGGAAAATTCATAGGGAATCCTTAAAAGGAAAATTGAATATAAAATGGAAATGTTGATGGATAAAAAGATGGAAAAGGGGATGGATCAATATATGGAAGTTGAACATAAAACTGAAAAGTTGGTGGATCAAAATATTGAATGATTAAAAAATTCCATGTAATCCATGCTCTTACATACCCTATATGATAGGTTCCCTTAAATTGATATTGTGACCCAAGGAAATCATGAAAATAGTGAGAAAACAATTGTTGAACCCCATTAACATATGGGGAAGATTTTAACATATTTGAAGAATATGAAAATGGAGTACCATAATCATGATCATTCTTCACTCTAATATATACATCATTGGGGGTTCAACTCGAGACCAAGGAACTACTTAATTCCTAAGATTGATATAAGGAAATTTGATGGTGAAGATCCTATAACATGGATATTTTAGATGGAGCGATTTTTTGATCTACACCAAGTGCCAACTTTGTAAAAGGTAACTTTTGCATTCTTGTATTTAGAACCTTATCAATTTGTATGGTACCAATGGATTTGTGAATGAAAAAAAAATTCTATTGTCTCTTGGTCCATTTTTATGGATGAATTGATAACACATTATGGGGATATATTAAAAGCAATAGATTCTTTAATCAATTGATAAATATTTGACAAAGAGGTCAAATTACAGAGCACATTCAACAATTTCAAAAGTTGTCTCTTAGAGTAAAGAACATTATAAAGGATAATTTGTGAGATATCCTTACGGGAATTTCAAAGGAGAGAATTCAACATAAGGCACATCTCTTGGGACCTAAATCCCTAGAGCATGTTTTTAGTGTGGCAAGGAAAGTTGAAATTAAAAATATGGCTACTAGAAGGGTGGCCACTAACAACTACAGAGAGCACCATGTTCCCTCTCCCACTAACCTCACTCAACCCACAAGGTTGACACCTTAACAAATGTATGAAAGGGGAGAAAAGGGATTATGTTTCAATAGCGACAAAAAGTACAATAAGGGGCATAAGTTCAATGAGAATAAATTATTCTACATAGGTTGTGAAGATGAAAAATATCAAGAGATCGAACCATTGCAAGAACTATAACTAGAAGAGACTAATCCAACCATATCTTATCATGCATTGGATATCATCAACACTCCGCAAAATTTTAATATAGAAGGTATATCAAAAATAAAAAGGTAATGGCATTGATTGATTCTAGCAGCACACATAACTTCATTAATTGCAAATTATCCAAAATTATCAATTTATTTATATATACAACACTAGAGTTTCAAGTAATGATTGCAAATTTAGGTATCGAAATTTTTTTAGGGAAGTTCCATAATATTAATATCACCATGGGAGAGTATTTATTGGATATTCCAATGATTACAATACAAATGGGTGGTGTTTATGCTATATTAGGGGTTCAATGGTTACAATCATTGGGAACAAGGACTCTTAATTTCCAAGGAATTTTCATGAGATTTTCTTTTGAAGGAAAGGATATTGAACTTAGAGGTATATAAGGGAAACCTTCTAAAGTGAGAAGCTCTAACAACATGAAAAAATTGCTAGAAAAAGGACACCATGGTGTAATTTCATAATTATGCTCGCTAGATGTTCAAACATATAAACCCTCTATTCTCGTAGATCCCCAAGAATTTATCGACAATCATTCCAATGTATTTGGAGATATGCCTAAGGGTATTCCACCTTCTTGAGACCAGTCATGAACATGATATTAATTTTCAATAGAGAAGTATACCACCTAACATTATACCTTAAAGGTAGTCATATGCACAAAAGAGTGAAATTGAGAGTATGGTTCAAGAAATGTTAGACATTGGTATCATTCAACCTAGCCAAAGTGTTACTAGTGGTGATGGTTTACAAAAGGAAGGTTCATGGTATATATGTCTATATTATAGAGAGATAAAAAAGATGACCATTAAATATAAGTTTCATTTCCTTGTCATTGATGAATTGCAAGGAGTAAATTTATTTACCATGTTGGATCTCCATTCTGGATATCATCATCATCATGAGGCAAGAAGACATCCCAAAAACATAATTTAGAACACATGAAGGTCATTATGAGTTTTTGGTGATGTTGTTTGGCCTTACTAGTGTACCTTATGTAACACACCTAAATCCCTAAGTATCCTTTTAAGGGATGGGGCATTAAAATCCTCACTTTCCACAACTATCTCAAAACCTCTACTTGAGTGTACCAACATATTCTACTCATCAAGAGCTTTCCAACAACTGTAACCATGCTCAAATATGAAATATTGATCAAAATTTATGGCTTCCTAAAGTTTCCTGGGATTCCACAGACAAAATCCATCTCATTTCCATGTGGCATCCATGTGGCACCTTGTCACTCGAGCCACCTGACTTGGTAGCTTGCCATCTATGCGATTGTTCCACAGGCCCGATCATTTGGCCCATTTTCATCATAATCTTATTTTTTTATCCTTTGGTTCACTCTCACTATCCCAAAACTCCTGACGAAAATACATCAAAGTGCAATGTTCCCAAATCCTATGACTCACAACCCTTGATCTCAACAGTTCTAGACACATCGACTATTTTGTTTGGTGTCGGAGTTAACTACCAAATCCAAATGGTTTACATGGTGTGATAATGTGACCTGTGGGATATACTGTGGAGATTCCACCTCCTCCCTTCGTCGATCAACGATCGTCATTAACCTTGACTCCCATCATCTTCGACGATCACTCCATTGTTGTTGACATTTCTTGGATGAAAGTGCCCTTACCAATCTCCACACTTTTGACGATGACTCATCTGGATCCAATGGTCTAAATCACTTCATCAAATCTCCAACAATATCAATGCTTATCATCATCTTCCCTCTATGGACTCTCATCAACCAACCAACAGTTGACACCTGTCGTCCTAAGGATTCTCTGGAAGCCTTGTTGGCATGCCACATCCATCATGACATCATCATCCTCATTCATCATGTGAACAAGTATCATGGAAGATCAACGAATAATATTCTCTCACTCATTGGAATATCGATGATCCTCATCGCGTCGTCAAATTTCCTGTTTCATCGGTGTTCGATCCTCCTCCCGATTCACCCACATTTTACCTCTGACGATGATGCATCAAAGATATATGGATCAGGTTTATCCAATATATTTTAATCATATCTATGACTGTCCTTATTTCACCGACTATCAACATTGTCAAAATCACACCACTCATGCACTAGGTCGTTCATGAAGACATGCCTTCACCGATGAAGGGTTGAGATCTTTTGATCGACCATATCGACGACTACTGTCTCTCCTTAGGTTAATGCATGATTTTACAGAGATATAAAAATACGCTTAGAGGACTTATCCATTTCTTGAGTTTTTACAGGACTTCAATCTTGGTTATCAAGAGTTCAAAACCACTCTAAGGCCATTGCATGGTATTGAAACTTCAAGGGAACTCTTGCATGATATATGGGTCTTCCATCTAGAGACACAAAATATTAAAGTATGCAAAAATCTAGACTAAACCATTTTCACGCCTATGAGTGCAGGAATAAACATCACACATATTCCAAATTTCATGCATTCAAACCATGGATTTTAAATGATTGAATTTCTCTTAAGTTCAGACATTTACACATGCATACAAATATTTCATTAGTAAGCAGATGAACACTTATCTGGTAAGGAAATTTCCAAACCCAACTGATTGATAGAGGATGATTTTCCTCCCAACCTTAGGCCTTGCTACAGAGTAACTTCCTACAACACACCACCCTCATTACAAGCCATGATACCACCAATGAAACTGACTCAGTAGGGTTCCAAGTTTATGATGATCCAAGAAGGTTACTCTTGTTCCTCTTCTGAAACAAAAATTTTTTCCACCTCCCACTGAGCTTCGGGCCTCCACATGTTTATTAGGTGGTTTCTCAACTGCATTTACTCTACATAAGGGATTCCCTTATCTACTCAACAATCCCTCATCAACCTCCCCTTATTGGTTCCAGTTTCTATCCAATAAGCACCAAGATGCAACCCATTAATGCTCCAGTTCGAGAACCTGAGTCTTCTCTATTCAGGGTGATCATCAACCACTCAGATAAGCTTCCTATTTTCTTCCATAATGCTCTTATTTTTCCTTATTTTTCGTCAATCGGTGCATCCAAACCTCCGCAACCCATTCTGTCTTTGTCATCTCTAATTATTCTCTGTGTTCGGTGTGTTTTGTTCCATTGTTGTGTGTTCCCCGTGTCTCCTATGTTCTCTTCTGCTCATCTCTCTTCTTCCTATTTTCTCTTGTTTTCCTCCTCCCATCTTCTTCTCTTCCCCCCTCGGGATTTTTGAGACTCCCGATAGACGTAACATCCAGTCTTCCATTTACAGTCTGAAGGGGCAGTTTCATGGTGTCCCCCTGTTAGTTGTTCAATTGGAATTTTATCTCTGCAAAGGTCAACTACCAACAATAATTAACTTACCCAACCACATCTACAACTTCTTTTAATGGTCACGTGGTTTTAAGGTAAGTCTGGTAAGCTAGTAGGTGTAGTTTTTAAGTTTTCAACTATATTTTAGCTTTATGTGCAAGCTTTCTATTTTCTTCACTCATATTTCTCATATTTCTCTTAAGTTGAAGCAACACCTCGAGGTTCTCTTTCTGTCTATTTCACTACCTTCCTAATCTAAGTCTGTATATCCCTGCCACTCCACTCCATATGCTCCAAGATAAATCAATCCATACTCCATTGTACCTCTCAAGTACCTGAGCACATGTTTCACTGCAATCCAATGCACCTACCTCTGCTCCACCATGAACTAACTCAAGGTGTTCACAACAAAAAAAATATCTGGCTTGGTGTTGACCAAATACATCAAGGACCCTATCAACTACTTGTATATCATGGGATCCACCAAATCTAAATAAGTGATCACATCCTTCATATTAGTAATCATAGGTGTAGCCATCATCTTACAGTCCTCCATATTGAATCTTCTCAAGATATCAATTGCAATCTCCTCTAAGGAAGATCTCTCCTGATACCAACCATACCTCTAACCCCAAGAAATAATGCATCAAGCCAATTTCCTTCATCTTGAACTCACTCACTAAATTTTATTTGCACCTTGCAATAATCTCCTCTACACCTGTGAGAAATAAATCATCAACATACAGAACCAAGATGAATGTATCCGACCCAAAAAGTGTGAAGTAAAAGTTAGGATCTGCCTCACTCTTGGTAAATCCCATACTCTGCAAGTATCCATCGATCCTGGAATACCATGCCCTGGGTGCTTGTTTGAGTCCATGCAAGGATTTCTTATGCCTACACACATGAGGCTCCCTCCTATGAGTTATGGGGCAAAGTCTCATAAGGATATTCCTAATTACACAACAAAATATCCCTAGGATTAAGCCTAGTAATCCAAGACAGAAAGGGGGTAGATTCCTTATGATCTTCCTAGATCTAGACTCACACACATAGATTCATAGGCATCCTAGAGAGTGGGGAATATTTGCATACCTTTCTTGACATGGTCCTTTGTATTTCCTGGTTGTTGCAGTCATGAAACTCTAGCTCGAAGCTCCAAAACCTTCTTCCTGTATACAAAAGACAAGAAAAACCTTCTCTTCTTCTCTACTAAGGATTATAATCCTAGATCCAATATAATTATAATAATATCTATAAAGGAATGAATCAGATCTATCATTCGTTAAATGAACACAAATGATATGAATGGAAAACCATTAATCTATTATTAATCATATAACATTACATCAAAACATGCATACCTCAAATGTTGATGTAAGATCCTTTAACCTCCTTACTCCTTGCCTCTCCTTGCAGCTCCATGATAAGGATAGGATTCACTGACTTCTGGATGTAGTAGATAGATACCTCTATTTTTGGACAACATAACAATGCTATTCAATTCTCCTCCTTTCTCTTTCCCAAGATTTTCCTTTTTTATATAGTTTTTGGAGAAGGCTTGGGAGAGGCTTCTAGATATTCTAGAGACCACTACATACTTGAATGACGTGAGTTCCTAGCCCGTTGACATGAAGATCCAACTCATCCCTCACCTATCACCTTTTAACTGCCCGATTCTATAATTTTGATAGTGCCTTGCTTGTTGAGCCACTAGTGATCAACGAGGGCCTCGCTTGTTGTCTACTAGGTGTCTCACGAGGATTACAAAAAGGGCTCAAAAAGGGTTCAATCCTTAGGAAAAATATGTATTCTAGAATTTATCCTCTGATGGATTCCTCTCTAGACTATATGGTGGAAATTAAGGCTATAACAAATGCCCCCTAATGTGTGAGGTCGGGAAAAGAGTGGATGACCGAAATGCATTACAATAATTTCCATGTGAGGTAGCACAAGGAGAGAGCAAAGGAGGTTCAAAATCCAAAGAAGTCATGCAATCAAACAATAAGGATGAGAGAATATATAGACCAATCCATTAGGTAGACATACTCAAACTTTGAATGAGCATGTCCACCAAATAATACATTGCGGATCCATGATATGAAATGCTAGACCATGGCCATGAAAGAATACACAGTGGATCCATGTCATCAATAAGACTGTAGCCATGAGATATTACAATGTGGATCTATGTCATGAAATCAATCATAGCCACCAACAAATACAATGTGGATATATGTCACAACAGATAGATATCATGAAGACAACAAGCACCGAGGAGAGTTCCCCCAAAGTCTTCAAAGTACTCTTATACAAGTGATATACTCCATCACAACTTGGGAGGGGATGCTATGAAAGAAGGATATGGAACCAACCCAATGCATTTGTCCCAAACCTTGATGGTATGAATCTAAAACATGAAAATGTAAGAGCTGATGTCAAGCATGGTAGAAACCGTCTGATTACCAATCATCGATGTATACCACTAACAGATGCAAGGGGACCCATCGATAATGAAGATTGATTGTTGACCCTTGACCAAGTTATGAGAATCCTTGGTCATGTTTGACCTACTTTTGGGACTTTGACAGGCTGTCGAAGACGGTTAGGGATTTTTGGGTTTTGGGCTTATGTAACGGGAATGGGGATGTCGGCCCATGGGTTTACCCATGTTTAGGCCCATTTTGTAATGTATAAATAGAAATCTAGGCGATGTAGGAAGTAGTTTGATCTATGTGATAGAAGGAGGGACAAGTATGTGATTCTAAGTGCTAAGTGTTAATTGCTAAGTGCAAGTGGTAACTGTAATTTCTTTGTGCATACTGTGTGAGACTTGCAAGGCTAAGTGCAAGTGATTGTAAGAGACTGTGGAAGGATTTGTGCTGCAATTCAGGGAAGGAGGATATAGTGAGGTGCACAAGTCTCCTATCCTCTACGGAGTAAGGTATCATGGCTCTGTGCATGTAGAAGATTGATAGAAAGAAATAAAGAACAAGAGTTGGTGGACGTAGCCCCAGGGTGGGGGTGAACCACATATATCCTGCGTTGTGGTTTCTATGTTCTTATGGTTTTTATTTTGTCTATGTGATTGAATGATTAGTGCACTGATGTATGATTAGAAGGATCTAATATGATATCTTAGTGCTGAATAATGTGAATAAATGCTAGATCTGATCTATGTTGGTATGCTTAGTACTTGAATCTATTGGATCTGTATCTGATAAGTGTTTTATTAACTAAGGTTGCATATTAACAAAATGTAACTGCTAAGTGCTTTGTTAAGGTGTTACAATCACAGATCTGTGTCCCAGCTAAGGTTGTAGGCACTAGATTCCTGCAATCACCCTTGCCTCTACCTTGGGTGAGACTTCATCTGCTTCACAGGTGTTGCCGAAAGGGCCGGTAGTTAGGGTTTTGTTGGTGCATTGTTGTAGCGTTGAACCCTGTGTCTGCCTCTACGCCAACAAATGGTTCCATTTCCAGGACCTGAAGTGCACAATGATGAGACCTGAAACTGTGATTGTTGGGAATTGAGGTAAAGAAAAAGAGAGAGGCCCTGTGTGTAGATTTGTTGCTGAAGTGCGCAATATCGGACTTGAAACCGTGATTGTTGGGAACTGAAGGAAAGAAAGAAATATTTGTGCGTATATCTATTGCCTTAGTGTGCAATATTCTACTTGACCTGTGAAATCTCTGTTCTAAGAAGAGAAGTCAGATCCAAAGAAAAGAGGTAAGATCTCAAAGCTTTGTGCTCTGATAAAGGTAAGAATAGTGAAAAGTTTTAGATTTGGAAGATTTAAAGGTAGAATAGTGAAAAGTTTTAGTTTTGGAAGCTTTGTGCTCTACTGAAAGCAAGATTAGTGGAAATTTTTGTTTCAAGAGTATGGATCTAGGTATGTTTGATAAATGTTATCCTAGTCTGAAAACTAGGTCACAACTAGAAGAGAGAAGGTTTGATATGAGTAGATCTGATAGAAATAATGAAAGATATGTTATTCCTATGCATAGAAAGAATGTTTGGACTAAAAAATGGATGCAGGATCCCAGAAATAATTTTATGCAGGTTAGCTACTATGATCCTAGTGCACAGTACAAGAAAGGTTGGGGATCATTTAAGAAAAAAAGAGGATTAACCCTTTGTTACAGTTGCAGAAGACCAGGACATATTGCTAAGGAATGCCCTGGAAGAAGACCTAGTTGTCTTTGTTGTAAAGCTATGGACCATGAAGTTTTAGATTTCCCTAGAATGATTGCTAAGCTTGACAGAATGAATATGAGACAAGAAAACCTTGAGGAAGGTCATGAAACTAATACCATGGCAGAACCCCATACAGAATCAGAGACTGCACTACTACAAATGAAAGAAACCCTAAATGATCACAGAGATATCAACTTATCAGAGATCTTCAAAGAAAAAGAATGCATAGAAGAAAGAATAGGAGACTTCGACATAGACTGTGTTCTGGATGAGGAAACAAAGGTAAATATTATGACAAAAAGAAATTGGGAAGCTTTAGGAAATCTTGATACGATTCCTTCATTGGGAGGAATAGGACTATTCATGGGAAAGTTGATAACCCTATGTGGAAGACTCACCCAGGTATCTATGAGTGCTCATGGAGCTTCGATAGAGGAAGATTTTGATACTGCTAGATTCATTGAGAACAATGCTCCATTTACTATGTTATTAGGAAAAACCTGGATCGAGAAAGATCAGACCAGAAGAACAGAAAACACAAGAATTAAAAGATTTCATGACTAGGAGGATAACACAATTGATTGCAGAACAGGAGAACAGATCAAAGCTACTGAGAACCATAAACTTGGATCACGAAGTTAAAAGGACACAAGAATATTCAGAGACGAGAGAGAACCTACCCCAGATAGAGAAGCAATATTACTCTCTAATCCTATGAAAGAATCCCAACAAAACGAAGCAATATTACTCTCTAATCAGAATGGAAAGAGGAATATCGAGACGAAGATCACTGGGAAGAAGGCTAGAAAACTCAGTAAGAAGATAGCAAAGATCGAAAATTTACAGAAGGGCCCAGAGGGAACTTTGCAGAAGGAAGGTTTGCAAAATTGGAACTTCGTCGGGATATCAGAACAATGCCCCATGGCACTTTTCCATGATGAAGGGATAGGACCGTTGGAAGCATTATAACCATTGGATCGACATTCCAGAATGGTTAGAACATCAATTATGACCAGAAATCTCACCATCGGACTGTTGGGACCGCAACACAACAGACATAATTTCATTTATGGAAAACTTCTTATTCGTTGGAGAGATCTGTTACATCGTGTCTACTTAGTCCGTCGACTGTTGCACCGAGAAGGCTTTTGCGAATTGTATCAGAGATAATAAGAGAACCCATTGCTACCACACTGTTCTTAGTAAGATCGACACCGAGTCTATTTATTTGATCACTCATCCATCCACCCGAGTTTTTCGATCGAGAGCATGCATGTCGGACGAGCTCAACGCTGTGGAGAAGTCTTTTGAGGAAGTTTTAATTGATTTGATGGCCAAGAGAGTGATGTCCACAAAATTTCAAGCTTCATCGATGCGAGAAGTGCAAGCCTCTCTGTCGACTGCTCATGAATTCAGACCATCCCGACCAGTAGCAGAGAAGAGAACCAAGCACATAGATGATCTAGCAAACATGAAGTTAATCTTGACCATATTACCTAACTACATCCCGCCTTTGGCTGACACGGTGAGTCGTGACAATGTCTTGAGGGACTTTGATTACACCATGGTTACTGTGTACCTCCCGAAGGGGATACGTGCATTCAGAACACAGCAAGATAAGATCATGGCATTGAAGTTAAAACTTCAACCTAGGTGACCACAAGAATTATAGCATGCTTGCTCCTTACAAGTATCTAAATAAGATGAAGGAAAATAACTCGAAAATAATCCCCCAACCATGGACTGTGAACCTCGCGCAGTCCACCCTCTTAAATGTGATGAAGATCCTACACTTTGGAAGGAACCAAGAGATTAACGCATGTGTTAAGCTCCTTCTCTCATGTTACCATGGCAGCTACCTATGGCTAGATAGATGCATCACAGTCAATCCGATGTTGATCCATAGGATCACTGAATTGAGCATGCAAGGCCCTGACTCACAAGACTCTACTCAGGGAAGGCTTCCAACCGCGCCCTGGCACAGTGTTGGCCCTTGACCAAGTTTTGAGGAACACTTGGTCATATTTGACCATTTTTGGGACTTCGACAGCCTATCAAAGATGAAGCACAAAGCGAAGCGGAGATTGCAAAAGCTATACCCCCTTTTTGGGTTTTTGGGAATATGTAATGGGAAAGGAATGTTGGCCCGCGGGTTTACCCATGCTTAGGCCCACTTTTGTAATGTATAAATATATATCTAGGCGATGTAAGTAGGAGAGAAGATTATCCAAGGGCTTAGTGCTAGAATTTATCTGTGTGATTGACTTGCAGAGCTAAGTGCAAGTGTTGTAAGTGCTGAGTGCACAGATTGTAAGGAGGCTCTGTGCTAGATCTACGCGAGGAAGGAGGGTTTGGCGAGGTGCACGCAGATCTCTTGTCCTATGTGGAGTAGGATTTTGATAGATTTGTGTTGTAACCGGATTGACTGAAGCTAATAAAGAAGAAGAGTTGGTGGGCGTAGCCCCAGGGTGGGGGTGAACCACGTAAATCTGTGTGTTATGCTTTGTGCTTTAACTTGATGTGTTTACCTCTACTTTGGCTAAGTGCTTTGATATATTTAGACAGATCTACTTATGCTTTGTGCTTCATTAGATGTGTATGGATAGTAGATCTGATATATATGAAGATGCTTAGTGCTGATTTACTGTATCTGATCTATTTTACTGTTGTTAAGTGCTAAATTACCTTAGATATAAGTGAATGCTACGAAGCTCTATGCTATCTGCGAAGTATAATAAGGGCTGAATATTGATGAATGATCAATACCAAGTTCTCTGTAAGTGATATAATCACAGATCTATGTCCCAGCTTAGGTTGCAGACACTTGAGTCCTGTAACCACCCCTGCCTCTACCTCGAGTGAGACTTCATCTACTTCACAAGTGTTGCTGAAAGGGCCGGTAATTAGGGTTTTGTTGGTGCGCTATCGTAGCGTTGAACCCTGGGTCTGCCCCTATGCCAACAAATGGTTTCGTTGCCGAGATTCCCATGATTACTATCCTGAAAAGAGTGCAAATCGCACTCTTGCTCAAAAGATCAAAGAATCTTATGCCGATGTTAAGAAAGGCGTGCAAGGCTACAAGGTGGATTCTATTGAAAGTGGCGCAGTGCGCCTCACCTGTCAACTGATTGCAGGGAAGTTGGTATGCAAGAATCGATCGATGCAAGTATCCGACTTTGTAGTCAACCTCGCAGGGAAGTCCATAGAGGGACTACAGATGAACTAGGTGAAGTACCTGGTGAATCAACTAGAGATTGACTATAGAGAAGCCTAGGATCAGGGGCATGAATTCCATTTTAGCTGGCTCTTGATACTTATATATTTCGTTGCATGGGAGCTATCGGAAGGTGCAACCTTCCCGGACATCGACTCATTTGAACCATTTCCTGCGAAATTCAGTACACTATGGTACTCAAATGATATGAACAAGCAGTGGAAATCCAATGTCATCTTCCATACCTACTACACCCAGTTGAAGATCGCCATCTAGTCTGAGCCTCGCATGACCCCAAATACTTTACACAGGTTTCAACCTTTGATGAAGTTCAGTGCGTACCACCATTTCATATATAATAAGGGTTGAATATTGATGAATGATCGATACTAAGTTCTCTATAAGCAATATAATAATATATCTATGTCCCATCTAAGGTTGCAGAAATTTGAGTCTTGCAACTACCCCTGCCTCTACCTCGGGTGAGACTTCATCTGCTTCACAGGTGTTGCTGAAAGGGCCAGTAGTTAGGGTTTTGTTGGTGCACTGTCGTAGAGTTGAACCCTGGGTCTACCCCTGTGCCAACACACAGAGATTTAAGGACACTTACAACAATGTAGAAAAGGGAACATGAGGCTACAATGTAGCTTCCATCTAGAATAGTGTAGTGCACCTGGCCTGACAGTTGATCGTAGGAAATCTAGTGAGGAAGAATCAACCTACACAAGTCATAGGATTCATTGTTGACTTAACTGGGAAATGTGTAGAAGGACTCCAGATGAACTGAGTGAAGTACTTGGTCAACTAGCTGGAATTAGACTATCGCGAAGCTTAGGATCAAGGATATGAGTTCCACTTTAGCTGGCTCTTGATCCTCACCGCATTTACCGCTTGGGAAATGATGGAAGGTGCAACCTTCTCGGACATTGAGATGCTCGCTGTGAAGTTCACCGCACTTTGGTACTTGAGTGATATGATAAAACAGTGCCAGTCGAACATGGTCTTTCATACCTATTATCTCCAACTAAAGAGGGCTATCGACGTTGTCCCTTGCATGACGTCGAAAATCGTACATCAGTTTTGACCCCTCATGAAGTTCCACACAGATCAACACTTCATTTATATCACCACACACACAGATGAGCACAAAGAAGATCTTCAATCATACTACAAGCTCACAGAGGAGGACCTTGAAGAGATCACCAAGGACTGGTCTACAAAACTCCTCATCCCCGCAAACCCTGTAAAAATGTCAGACCTTGAACTAATCGGTAGCCCTGAGACCACTCATGAAGCAAAGGATATTCCTGGACCAAGCAGAAGGAAGAATATGGAAGAGGTCCAAAAATTGAGCAACGCATTGGAAGGAACTTCTTCAGTATCACCTAGGCGACGGGGTGATGACAAAGTAGAAGAGACAAATGGAAAAGAGGACCAACATAATCAAGGCGAAGTAACACTGCCTAGCGACCCTGCTGATGAGGCTTATCCCTTGAAGAAAAGGAAGGTTTCTCCCATGAAACCCACTTCCCAAAATAAATCTAGAGCCACCTTGACTAAGATGTAGACTGTGCTCACTGTGGATGACTTCGACTTTATCATCGCAACTGTAGCATATGCTTCGCAGGACATCTTGTAGAAACATGAATCCAAGTAGGAGGAGATGTATGATAGAATCGAGGTTGAACTCATAGGGGCACAACATTACCTTCAAGCCATCCGTGCAGTATCCACTACGCCCCCACCATCAGAAGCACCTAAGTTGGGAGATGAGCCTGCCCAACTCGACAGACTAGCTGATGCGATCGAAGCTCGCCTTTGTCGCACATAGGAAGAAAATGAACATGCCAAAGAGGCCCTAAATAAAGTACAAAAAGTAGTCATAGAGCAATGCTGAGTTGTGCAACAAGAGAAGGCTTCCCTCCAAACTAAGTTTGAAGAAAAGAAAGTGCAAATCCAGCAAGAGAAAGAGCAGTTGCTCGTAGAGCAGGTGGGAGTAAAAGAAGCAGTCAGCAGAGCACTTCGCTCTGTGACAGGCTTAGACCAAAAGGAGGAAGACCCAGTGGAACATCAATTAGAGAAGCTTGTGGAAGCTATCCAACAACTTCAATAGAGAATCACAGACCTTGAGCTAAGAATAGTGCTAAGTACCTCGCAGGACGTGCGATATCAAAAAGAATCCACTGCCCGGAGTGCATTCGAGAGGATCAGAGCATTCTCTCTAGAATGTAAACAGATAATTGCTTGCAACACACATAATTATGAGTGAGTCACTGAAGATACTGAGTTGAAGGTACTGGAGTCACAGCTCCAGGAGGCAAAGCAACAAGAAGCAACAATATAGGTGCAGTTGAAGCTCCTATCAGCAGTTGAAAGGATGAAGTGATCCCAAGAATAGCGCACTTATTAACAGAAGGTCCACACCATTTAGAGAAAATTCATGGAAGTGACTCAAAGGCTCCAACAAGTCCAGGACGAAGCTTGCCAACTATTTGAGGAGATTGAAGGCTGAGGCATAGATTTGGAACAAGTAGTCATTGCAGTCGAACAACGTTTAGAGGGACCTGTCAATGAAGAAATCATCCAAGAGTTCATCGAGCAGGAGGCCCTGGTGCAACAACAGGTCGAAGCAGCTCAAGCCAAGCTCAAGGATTTTGAAGCACAACTACCCAGACCAGACCAACTTAGGACGAGTCACAAGTGAGTGTTGGGGGTATGTTGGCCCTTGACCAAGTTTTGAGAATCCTTGTTCATGTTTGACCTACTTTTGGGACTTCGATAGGCTGTCAAGGATAGAGCGCAAGTCAAAGCAGAGATCGTGGGATCTCGGCCCCTTTTTAGAGATTTTTGGGTTTTGGGCTTATGTAACGGGAATGGGGATGTCAGCCCATGGGTTTACCCATGTTTAGGCCCATTTTGTAACGTATAAGTAGAAAGCTAGGCGATGTAGGAAGTAGTTCGATCTATGTGATCAAAGGAGGGACAAGTATGTGATGCTAAGTTCTAAGTGTTAATTGCTAAGTGCAAGTGGCAATTGTAATTGCTTTGTGCATATCGTGTGAGACTTGCAGGCCTAAGTGCAAGTGATTGTAAGAGACTGTGGAAGGATTTGTGCTGCAATTCAGGGAAGGAGGATCTAGCGAGGTGCGTAGGTCTCATGTCCTCTGTGTAGTAAGATATCATGGCTCTATGCATGTATAAGATTGAAAGAAATACATAAAGAAGAAGAGTTGGTGGACGTAGCTCCGGGGTGGGGGTGAACCATGTATATCCTGCATTGTGGTTGCTATGTGCTTTATGGTTGTTCTCTTGTCTATGTGATTGAATGCTTAGTGCACTGATATATGCTTAGAAGGATATAATATGGTAGCTTAGTGCTGAATAATGTGAATAAATGCTAGATCTAATCTATGTTGGTATGCTTAGTACTTGAATCTATTGGATTTGTATAAATATTGCGTTGATTTGTTGTTAGGGTTTAGCTGTGCTGTAAACTAAGGCTGAATATTAACGAACTGTAACTCTTAAGTTCTTTGTTAATGTGTCACAATCACATATCTGTGTCCCAGCTAAGGTTGCAGACACTGGATTCCTGCAACCACCCCCTCTACCTCAGGTGAGACTTCATCTGCTTCGCAGGTGTTACTGAAAGGGTCGGTAGTTAGGGTTTTGTTGGTGCATTGAACCCTAGGTCTGCCCCTATGCCAACATTGACACCAAGGTACCTAGTACAATCTAGTGAGTGTGAATAAAGGTTATAATGTCTAACACTCATATAATCAATCGATTGGGAATCAGTGATGTAAACCCAATGTCGATCATGAGGATGTCTGCCACTAATGACTGCAAGCTCCAAGGTACTAGCTGGTTTCTAGATCCCTCTTCTAGATAATGTGTTGAAGTCGATAGGAAGAGATCCGTCGAAGGAGGGCCTTGATGTATCCCCCATCAATTGACATGGAACATACACTGAGAGATGATGTGAAGAGAGACTATCACAAATTACAACTGACACGGGGGTGTCTGACTCGAAAAGTCAACAAAACAACATATGTTTGACTCAGGCTTAAAATTCCCTTGAACATATAGAATGACAGAATGGTGACTTGGTAGAAAGATAGAAGAGCTGGATGAATATAGTGAGACAACGCAAGAGGCATTGAAGCACTCTCCATGACGACTAGAAGAGTAACCAGTCATAGGAGTATCTATAATTCAAATTACTAGGACGGATCCTAGGCAAGATAAAACCCAACTTTATGGTGAGGACTCAAACATGTGCCATGTTCAAGGGTGACTCAACTGATGCTGCCATTTCGAGAATAGACCAATAGTGAAAAACCCCCACTCTTTTTTTTTGTATTTTTTGTCCCCTTCATGGTTTAACGAGTATGAAAGAATGACACAAGTTTGCTCAATCTCCTTCATTGTTTAATGAATGTGAAAGAATGACGCAAGTATGCTTGGTACATTTTTCGTGTCCTTTTATGAGTCCGAAAAAGAGATAAAAGTATACTCGGCCGGAGAGAATGAGTGGCTTAATAACATGCTCCTATGTTCCAAGCGCATGGAGCTGACCAAAGAAATGAGAAATGAAAATGGTACAGGAAAGTGAGGTGCACTCTTAGCAGTTGTTCTCTCCCTGGGTGGGTGGATGCAAAACAGAGGTCAAATAATGCAAGAGGTGTATGGTCAAGGCTACTGCAATGGCGGTAATCAGGATATGAGAAAATAACAATGCAATGGTATAAATCATGATGCAAGCAAAAAATGCATAGGAAACCATTAAGTAACAAGAAAAATGTTTGGGAACCCCCACGAGATATGGATAAAATATATACGAAGAGAGGAAAATGATCAATCTCCAAGTCATGATGGGGCTAAAGGAGAGCTCCCAGGCCTATGAGAAAATGAATCATGGGCACTAGATGGAAATTCAGGTGCTAACTAGGGTTCCCATGAAGGGTAGGCACTACCGAACCAATTACGATTTTCAAAAGGAGTGGCTAGGGTCACAACCGATCGGGTTTAGACCTAAGGAATAATGCTGGTAGTATGGCTGGTTAATAATGCAAGGAAAAACCTATCCCTATATGCCATTTTAAGAACATGTACCTCAAATTCAATGGAAGTTTCCATCTTTGTAAAAAAGTCCCGGTAATCCTGTCAACACATGTAAACTAGATTTTGGGGTCAAAATGCATAGTGAAATCTCAAAAAAGAAAATATTTTTGGATTTTTTGGATATGAGAAAGGAAAACCAAAAGCACTCACACCACACACCTATGTACAAGGCACTACACATATTTATGATTTATGAAAAATAGAGCCCATGGCTAGGCTCAAGCCAAGGATCTTTTCCATAATTGATGAACTCATGAGCCATTGTCAGCATAATATGGAACATCATGCTGGGGCCATGCCACATAGAAATAAATTTCAGCCTTCGAAGACACTCATTGTGAGTAGTTTCGTGAGCTATGGAAGCTCCTTGATGGGATCCATCAAGACATGTAGGAGGTACAAAACACAAATATTCAATGGAAGGCATAACAATGAATTCCATGGCAAGTTATGAAAAAGAAAACCGAGGAGGATAAGGGTTGAGACTAGGGGTTCCACTAGATGCTCGAGAAAATAACCCCAATCTTGGGTCAAGCCTCATCATGTCAACTCTTAACAGTTCTGAATCATGAGAATATTATTGATGCATCGCCTCATCCCTAGGATTTTTTTATGGAAGCCATGACTTCCAAGATGGCCTCTTCCAAAGACAACTCAAAATCTAGGATATCATGTGAACAGAGAGAGTCAACAAGTTGCATGGGTGGAGTAGGTTGATCACACTCCATATGAGGATGACGTTTCTATCTAGTATCATTGGATGATGATGGGATCACCAGATCAACAATATTAACCATGTGAGCAGCATGGATTCTCCAGATGATTCAACATCCTTGGAATGAGGTACCACCAAGGATTAACAAAGCCAAGGGATCCGCTAGTAAATGATGAAATCATGTTGATAGGAGCTACAATGGAATTGGGAGAATGTGGGGGAAGGGGAAATATTCCCATCACTGAAGGATATTTTAACATCCCCACATCGACATTAACGAAATATTGTGTGGTATCACCGACAAAGGATACATTATACCCCACATTGGATCCCAGGTCTAGGGTACATAGCACAAGTTGATCAATCATCACTATTTTACCTTGATGAGGGAAGTCTAGGACACTAAATACCTATGATAAAACTGTAGTCATCTCGTAGAACCAAGTATGCCCGAGTAACAAATTGTACTCAAGAGGTGCATCGACAACCTCTACCGCCACAGAGGCAGTGTTTACACCTAACTCGATGGGTAAGGCGGTGATTATTCCATAAGGATGAAACATGTTTCCATTGAATTCTTTTAATAGTGTTGCATACATGTCGATCTTAGGAGAGCTAAGGGCCTTCCAACAAGAAATGGACATGATGCAATTTCAGGCTCCTTTGTCCACCACTATCTGGTAGATGTTTTTCCCTAATGATCACACTATGATTTGAAAGGTGACTTGATGGGAGAGACTATGAGTAACCCAAATTCTCTTAAAGGTTATCAAATTTGAATCTAAGGGATCAAACCCTCCTATGGCTGACAACAAGATAGATTTTCGATGCGTGGAGAAACTTTGGAGGACTTCAAGCATTGACATTGCACAAGGTGCCTAGGCCAAGTCTTCCACAATACTGTAATTATGGGAAGCTCGAGTATTGGGATTATGTGTTGTGTAGGAACACCCTTCAGGAGGAGAATCACTGCACCAAAACATGGATTCTTGATTTGAAGAGGGCCACTAGGATGGGAATAAGATGTTTCTTTAATCGCAATCTGAGAAGGCTCGAGAATGTTGTAATTATTGGCCCCCATTTGCAAATTGACCATTTGGTCACACATGAAAATGGAAGCATTTGAGGAATACCCCTCATGGTGAGGGGTATCTTCCATGCCCCCTTGTGGAGGGGTAGGATTTGTGGAAACCATGTTTTGAGGTTGAGGGGGGAAATGATGTGTTAGGACAATAGGTTGCTGAGGGGGGGCATTTTTGTGCCAATATTATATGGAATTCATCCTTATGAGGACACTAGTGAGTAGGGTGGTCATCCCCATAAATCATGCAGGGAAACCGATTCTTCCTCACTTCCCTATTGTCTCCCTCTTGGGTGTTCTGTGTACAGGTCGTCCCTTTCTCATTGTTGTAATTAGTTTTCTTGTTTCATTTCTTCTTTCTTCCAGGTTGCTGAGGATTATTCATTTGTGTGGAATACACCAAATTAACCTCAAAGGTTTGAGAGGGGACTACAACAGTTTGAGAATTAATAGTGCTAAAAACCAATGGGTGTGATGTAATTGACATATGACCGATTTGGTCAGCTAACTAGTGCACATACACATGGGAAAAAAAACCAACCATGCCATTGACATGGGGTCCCGGGTTTGGCTTCTTTGGATCTGTCGATGACCGAGGATAATTTTGAATAATTTCATATAGAGTACCTGACTGAGAATAAATCAAGTCTAAGTGTTGGGCACGCAAAATGGCTTTCTCCTTGGTAGTCGCCCCGACCATAAATACTTCTTGGGAAATGGGTGTAGAGGGACTTTGTAAACCAATCCATAAATATTTTATCTGGGATCTACATCTTTATCATCCTATGCCTTCAAAGCCACTCATGTATATGATCAGAAATATCGGTGGCATTGTCTTCATGTAGTGAAGTCAAGAGCTTAGTTCCTATCTCGTATCGTGTGGGAAATTGGTGATGCATTAAAAATTCCATTACTAGATCATTGAATCTCTTAAAGGAGCTACCTTTTAACTCAATGTACCATTTGGTGACAGCTCTGATCAAGGATATCTGGAAAAGAACCATCCTCACACTATCATCCATCAACAAGTTGGATGAACACCATAAGTGATATGTCATGATGTGTGTAGAGGGGTCTTCTCCTAACTTTTCATTGAATTTCAGAATACATGAAGGTAGCTTGGATGATATTGTTTACCATGAAGGGTCATGGGCTATATTTTCACTTGTTAACCGTGAAAAATCCTGTAAATCTAACGTTGCAAGTTAAAAAAATGGTGCAAATGAATACTGGTGTCACACACCCACTACGGGAACTAATATTTTTCGGCTTTTTCCTTCTTTTCACCGAGGAACAAAATTCCCCGAATTCCTATGGGGCTTGATGTAGACCTTACCATCCCTTATCCTTACGCATGTGATCGTTGGCTATGACCACAGGCCTTACCAGAGAGGTGCTTCCAGTTTTCGCGATTCGAGAAATCGTGATGCATGTGTTCCCCTGCTTTCTTGTCTCTCGAAGTGTCGAAATTTGAAAGAGACCAATAGTTTTTCATATCTAACAATGCCTCGGATTAAAACCTAGCATCCTACCTTTTAGAGTTTTACGTATTGGGTTTTCATGGTAGAAGAGGACAAGGAGTTCATACCTTCGGTTTTCCAGGTGTCGAAACACCGACAACCAAATCTACATGCGCTAAGCCGTATCGGGATTTCACAAGTTGGGAGTTCAGGACTGGCGTGTACCAGGGACTTGCTTCTAGATATCTCAAGTGCTGAAATACCAAAACATCAAGACTTATCTGCGCTATTATTATTTTGGGGTTTCATAATTCGGGGTTTCGTGATGTGCGCAGACAGAAGGTCTCACAATTAGGTTCCCGGGAGCCGAAACTCCTAAGACTGTATTCATCGCTAAGCTCATTTCGGGGTTTCACAAGTCGAGACTTCACGACCGATGAGTACAAGGGAACTGACCCTTGGGTTTGCTGGGTGCCGAAACATCGACATCCAAACTCTAGACACACTATGTCATTTCGGGTTTTCGCAAGTCGGGATTTTGGGATTGGCGAGTACAAGAGACTGGCCCTTAGATATCCCAGGTGCCGAAACAACGAAACACCATATCTCATCGACTCTATTATCATTTTGGGGTTTCACAAGTCAGGATTTCGAGATGTGCGCAGACAGGAGGTCTTGCACCTAGGTTTCCGGGGAGCTGAAATGCCGAAACACCAAACTCTAACCCGGCTATACCATTTTGGGGTTTCGTAAGTCGGGATTTCGCGATGTACGAAGACAAGGAAACTTGATCTTGGGTTTCCTGGTTGCCGAAACTCCGAAACACCCAAACTTATTCACGTTAGACTTATTTCAAGGTTTCACCTATCGAGATTTTGCGACATGCGAGTACAAGGAAACTTACCCTTGGGTATCCCAGGTGCTGAAACGCTGAAACACCAAATTCCAACCATGCTATACCATTTCGGGGTTTCGCAAGTCGGGATTCCATGACGTGCGAAGACAAGGAAACTTGCCCTTGGGTATCCCGGGTGCCGAAACACCGATGGGTTAGATCTCTGCCACGTGTCGCCCTGGATCCAACGATCCAGAATAACCCTCACGATTTTGGTGATTGCGAGTCCTCATTCTTCACCACCCTTATATGCCTAAGTTTCGAAACCACGGTGGCTTCCGGATGTTCACCACCTGTCCTCCAACGATCCAACAATTGAAGTGATTTTAGGACTTCTTTCGTGCGCCTATCTCTGGATCCAACGACTGTCAGTCCCCGCTCCAGATTTGACATTTCTATACCATCCATTCAGATCCTCTCCTCTTGCACGCTATCTTGTGTGCCTGGACATTAGATTTCAATGGTCCAGATCCACACTCTACAGTTGATCTAAGGGCTGCTATTTCTCTTCCTCCTAAGCTTAACAAAATTCATCCTCCAAGGGACTCTAGACAACTAGGAAGGTTGGCATGTGTACATGAGACTATGCCTAAGGTCGACGAACTCACAGTTCGTGATTCTAACTCAAGCCCCCTCAGGACACAAGTATTTATGAGTACCAATCATGTCCTATCCATATAATCTCTTACTATCCTAATTATACAACCAAGCAGTAAGGAAAGAGACACAGTATATCCATTCAGAAATCAAGCACAATTCCTGAAACATACACCATATAACCAAATTCATGCCCAGTTACAACTAAATTACACAGAGTAAGAAATCACTTATCTATTATAGGTTGTCGCCAACCAACTGAATGTGGGTGTTCGTCCTTCCACCTGACCATAGGCTCAGAGGCATTCAATATTATCACTCTGGCCACCCCCGTGCCAAGCCTTGATATCACCAGGGAACTCTCACTCTTCTCGAGGGTTCTCTCTCTATTTCAGTTTCTGTTCTAGTCCTGTTTTCTGCAACTCGGAGATTTCTCACTCATTTGTGGCCTCGACAAGGTTTCTCAAATGCTCTTCAGCATCAAGCTTGCAACCTTCTGTTCGTGATCCGCTGGAGAGCTTCACGCCTCTACCTTGCGAGCTCCCATTCTCGTCTCTATTTTTTTTTCTTCTCCTCTCCTCTATGTCCCTCTTACCTTGGATGGTTTCACCAACCTATCCTGTTCCTTCTGTCAGAAGGAAACTCAGGTCTGCAGGTCCCTGTAGTACTTCAGGATGATAGCCCATGTTTCCATTCACAAGGGTGGTTGGTGATTCAACCACCATTCTTTCTTCATTGATTGCTTTCCTTTCCTTGGGATTTGAAGGAGGTTTGTCATCCTTATCATGAAGATTTGGGTTTATTTGATATATGAACCCTCTTGTATGGTTTTCACATTCTTCCTCTAGTGATATCATGGCCAGTACTTTCAAGGCTTCACCCCCACAGTCAATTATTGGCAACTCAAACAATAATACATTTACATTTTCCTCATGCATTAGCATGGTAATTCCTTTTCTACGATTAATTACAAATTGGGGAAAACAGGGGTGTTACAATTCCCTCCCCCTTAAAGGAATACCGTCCTCGATGTTCTTTTCTCAAAACACCTGTGATGCCTTTCTCATTCGGCCACTTTAGAAGTCTTGACCTTCATCCTCGGTCAGGTCCTCTTTCAGAATCTTAGTCTTCGTCACCTGCCTTCAATAATTCTTGGACAACAAGAACATTAATCACAATTTTGTGTGAAAACATCTTACTATTGTTCCAAATTAAAAAGGAAAAATCATATTCTAGCACAATACTTATCTGTGCAGTTTGTGGATCTGTATCCACATGGTAGTTTTGTTATCCATGCTCATCGCTTTCCTTGAC